>JAOTRI020126477.1:0-11737 GCA_028564885.2 Zoanthus sanctaehelenae
GACACTAATCCATCGCAGGTTAGCTCCCAGCAGACGCTGGTACTCATTTACCTACCCCGGAAGGATGAAAAGCTGAGATGGGTTAAGCGGAAAAGTAGGTCACTCAAATATTCGAATCTAAGCGAAGTGCCGGGATCGAACCGGAGACGTTGTAGGAAAGCACAGATCTTACTAACTGCGCCAACCACAACCGATTTTGTGATCTGATGTGACTATTTTTCATTGACTAGTGAAAAAATAATTATTTTAAAAGAGCAAATTGAAGTTGCAGAAGCTAAATAATTTATAAAAAAATGAACCTCGGCAAGATTTATACTGGTTCTTTATAAAAACCCGTTTGCGAATTTGAGAAAGTTTATTTTGAGCACTAAATGTAGGAATTAACAGTAAGAATTATTATTTATTGTGACAAAAATGAAATATTGTTTACTAATGATTGTGTTGAATGTATTGCTTGTTTAACGAATTCCTTAGAACCTGCCAGTCAATTTGAGCTCTTTTTATTCATTTTCGAAGTCAAAGCCGTTAGGATATTTAACAAATATATATACTGGTTGAACTATGCTATTGATATTGTTTTCACTGTAGAAAAGATTCGTTAACTGAATTGACTAATGGTGCGTGTAATGATTTTGAAATGCAAATATAATAAATCATTAATATGTAGTAAAACTGATACTAATTTTTTTTAAAAAAGATCAATTGAAGCTGATATCTTTTTATCGATTACTGTCACGAGAGACTCATGCATTTAATTTCAATATTTCTTCCGACCTCTTATGAATTTTTTTTTTCTGCATGGAAGCAACAATTAGTATTTACTTCAAAACCTGAACTATACACTTTTAATTTAAACTAAATATTTTAGAACTCACGCCTGAAATTGAATGGTTTGTTTAAATCAAGCCATATTCATGGTTTTAGACTGAATTATCTATTAAGATGAAATGAAATGACTGCGCCGTCTAGCTTTTTTTATTAAGTTATGGAACTATTGTTATGAAAATGTTCATCAGTCCTAGACGAACGGTTTATTCAAACAGCTATTGAGTTTAAAATCTATTGAAATGTTGCTATTTTATGCCATATTTTAAAGATTAATATATATTTAGTTACGGTAACTTGTTTAAATTTTTCGTTTTTGTTTTAAACTTTATCTCTGAGTAAACAAGGTCTTCCGTACACGTTACGGCCAAAATTTTACTTGACAACACAAAATGGCGACAATTATTGCTTTTCATGATTTGGTACTTTCAGTGAAGAGAACGAAATAAAAGTTCATCGTCTTCTTGTAAACTCAGAGATACTCCCTTTGTTCATAACTAAACTTATTCTCCGTTTGCTAAGGTTCTAATACCGATGAATTTTTGCAAAGCTGAGTGCCGACTTTAATTTTATTTTGTTCAAAAAACGTATACCACTCAATTATATTTATCAAAAAAAAATGTTCTCCAAGCAACCATAAGCGCAGGAAAATATTTCAGACTATGCTAGCACACCAACAGTTGAACTATTTATAAGTAAGTTATTGAATAAAACAAGAAAAAAAAGTAGTAGCAGCAACGTTTTACAAAATTTATTTATTCAGTATTTCGTGAACTTATTTCTTCATAAAAACAACATTTTTGAATTTGTAAAAGCAAAACTAAAGATGACATTTGCCCAAATTGATTGATATAGAAACTATTCATATAAGACTTTTAATTGTGCGTGTTTTAAAATGTAGCAGCTGTTGCTTTCAATAAAAATTCAAATATTCTCTTCCAAGATATAATAATGTTTTTAATTTATCTTAGTCTAATACATTCTGGGTTTTAAAAGTACATTGTTTTAGAGCTTTTTCTTGAAGGGTTATCAATAAGAGCATTTCTAATAATGTTTTTCGATTTTGTTTTTATTAAATTATGGCTTCTTACTCGTTCTTCGGTAGATCTCAAAAACAACCGTAGCTTTCCAGCGAAGCGAAAAAGTGGCAGCGCGATTACTAATGTCCCGAATAGCGCGCTAAAACTTGCTATGATTTTGCCGCCAGTCGACAGTGGTGTCATATCGCCATAACCAATTGTTGTAATGGTGACAATTGACCACCAAAATGCTTTGGGAACGCTCGTAAATGTCGTTTTGCTCTCTTCTAGTTCCACAGCATGCATCACAGTCGAACTAAACACTACAAAAACAACTGCAAAAGTTATTAAATGTCGTAATTCACTAGCGCCAGAAATAAACGTCGATACGAGAACCTGAAAATTTTCAGAATACCGCAGTAGTTTGAAAACACGCACAAGGCAAAACACATCCAAGACATTGATTGCTGTTTTCGGCACTTCGGGGAAGGCAACTTTTAAAGTAAGAAGAATGTAAAAGAAAAATATTGTTGAAAAATCAATAATACCGATCCATGTTCGAAAAGATGAAAATTTCTTTGGAGAAGCCAGTACTCTCACGCCGCACTCAACACTAAACCATCCATAACAAACAAGGTCAAATGTGAACCACAAATTTTTAGCGAAATTCAGACGGGAACTTTTAGAGTCTTGGTTGATCTGCTTAGCAAAATATTCTTGTAGATATTTTTCTGTCCGTAAACACGAGTTTGCCAATGATAATACAACTACGAACTGTGACCATATGCCCAGCCATTTCGCAGCTTTTGATGATTTTGGGAACTCGAACAATTCCCAAAGTTTTCTTTGACAAGGATGTAAGTTGTCAGTGTTCATTTTGATTCCAAGAATTAAAGTTTTGTAAGTCTCTGAGCTTTCATTCTCGGGAATTTCAAAATACTTTATTTCGTCTTCAAAGACTTCCTTAGGAACGTTTTCAGGGCAGCTGACACGACCTCCGCTTTGATAGAAGAACAAAATGGCTTCAAAAGCGATTCGGTGACGATCAAAGAAATATTGCTTTCTGTAAGGGTCGTAGAACTTAATTCTTTTTTTCGGCGAACCCAGCAAAGTTTGTGGAAATTGCTTCAGTAAGCCTTCGTTGACTTCAAACAAAGTCCCGCTGACGTTTACAATAATTGTATCCGTATCTCTTGGTGGCTCTGAAACGATTGCCATTCTAAGATGTTTTTCATAATACCCACAAATGAGAATTCAGGCCTAGGATTGTAGCAATATCTGTCTGACTAAAATATTAACGTTTCCACCATTTGTAAACAAATGTTTTAGCGCTAAAACTGAAACAGTCATAAAAACACCTAACCGCTTTTAGTTGTAAGACAAATAGACTATAGCGTTTTATGAATTGTGAATATTTAGTCAAAACAAAGTCTTTGAATGTTTCATTGTGACATGTCGAAGGATTTCCGACTTGGAGTAAGACACCAATGTAACGAATTGCCAAAGCGACAAGTAATGATTAAGCAAATTTAAAATTTCCCGTATAGTTTATAAGGCTCCAGTAAAATACTTCCTGTTTGTTCTACACTATGCCTGTTAAATACTTACACGGTTAAAATCTTTCAAATTTTCGCTAACGGAACAAAACAAAACCAGTTCAACTTCAGAAAAAAAGATTGTCATAATTAAAGCAGTTTTTTCTTATTGTTTGTAAACAACAAATAACACATAATTTGATTTTATTACCTAGCACCAAAAGAATTGTATTTGAAAAAAGTAGCTGTTAACACACCGCGCGAAAAGTCATTAAAAAATGCACCTTTTACTTATAAAATGTTTGTGGGTTTTTAAAAGCGCAAAAAGTATTAAAAAATATTTAGCTTAGATATTTTAATGAGGACAAAGTAGGTTACATGCAGCCATAAGATTATTAGAGAGAATAATATTAACATAAATTAATCTTTGAATTCATGCTTCATACGAATGAAGTTCAGTTTCGCTTTGTTCGTAAATAGAATCCTAGCTACAAATTGTATTTAAAGAGTGATGGTTTTGTGTCAAAAGTAAAAGATTGAATCTAATAAATTTTAAAATCAGCAATAAAAAAACTTTAAATTTTCTTTATCTAAGAATTTATATTATTATCATAAAAGGAACTATCCTATTTTTTTCTTAATTCAAAACCTCATTAATTTTTACTTTTGAAAATTAATATTATTCTGGAAATGTCTATTAAGTTGAAAGCATCAATTTGTGATGTTTTTCAAAATTTCCTGCAGTGAGAAAATCTATTTCTTTGAGTTGGCACACAAATCTCTGTGTTTTAATTATTTTGCTGTAAGCATAAAAGCATTAATTCGACAAATTGCTAAGGAGCTTCAAAAAACAAAAACATATTTTTATTTTGAATATACAACTTTTACCGCACACATGATGCATCTATTATGGCCGAATGACAGTGTGTCATGAATTGTATTATAATATTTTGTAAAGCAAACCAATTTATTTCCGTCGAATATGAACGCTCTACAGTATTTTTTGAATTCGTTTTCTTAGGATCCGGTCGATATGTTCTTTTCTTTGTTGCAAATATTGGATCAGTGCATATTTGTTTGGCAAGGGTTTTGCTAAACGCCTTATAAAACTGCAAATTTTCTTTATAAATTATTTCAAAAATAAAGGTCAGCTGGCGAATCATTATCTGAGAAAACGATTTTCTCAACTTTCATGCAGTATTCAAAATACGAAAAATTTTCCTATTCTCTGCCTTCAAACAAAGTTTACATTCTTTTAAAAAGGTTTTTAGATAAAAAGTGCATTTATCTGATGGTTGTGCACGAGTCTCAGAGTGGTGCGCGACGAAAGTTATAAACTAGTATTAATTCGTGTTTTATTTTATGTCGAAATAAGAGTGTTAAATAAAATGATATTTAGTTAAGGAATTTTTCTTTTTAGTTTAGAGTAAAACTGAAATTAGTGGAACTTCTTGGAATAATTAGGGTTTTAATGAAATCACATAATTTTCAGATCAAATAGTTACGTAATAACAAACTTTAAAAGGTAAAAGCTCTCAACACAGATAATTAAGAATATCTTCTTATTTCTGGGTAAAAAATTCCTGCAAGTAATATTTTCTCTGTTTTAAAATTGTTTTTGGCGGCAGCGAGACTTTAATGTGGTCAAAAAACCAGTTTAATAAAAGTCTCATGCAAATTTAATTCGAATGAAGCCTTTTCTTCTGAGCAACCACCAGTTCAAATCTGGTCCCCCAAAATCATGAGACTATCAAGCAGATAAAAGGATTTTCTGATACTGTTGACAGGAAATAAATCATAAATTTCGTGACATCTTAAATTATATCTATACCTTTAAACCGGCTTTAAACCCTTCCTTGTGTGATTAATAGTTTTTCTCTTAAGTTCAATTACTAAGATGAATTAATATTTACCATGGCCAAGCAACCGATATCCATTTTTGCTCGCTCTGATTGGCTCCCGAAAGTCGTAATACCCAAGATTATTTTTAAAATCTTGATAAAAGTAGATGAAGCGTTGGCAGAGATGAAAACAATGATTACAAATGAAGTTTTAGCAATAAAAACTTTTTGAAGCGTCAGATTATAACGTGGCAATGATTTTCAAATAAATTAAAAAAAAGTACTTTGACCATATAAAACCTGGCCTTAGGCCATACTAGTTCAGCGGTCATAGCCGAAAACATATAGCGCTTAATAATATCATTAATAAACTTTAATAGCAACTGTCGCTAAGTGCCAATGAACAAGATAAAATTTTATAAATTGTGAAGATGTTATTAAGAATACTGTTGAACTTTACCGCGAAGAAAAAAGTCATAGAGCAGTCTGAAATTGTATTTTAAGAGCTTAACGCTAAGTTTTTAAAATTAGAAAATAAATGAAAAATGCACTCTTAAAACTGTACACTTCGACCACATTTTCAATTGTGAATATGCCAAAATTATCTGTAAAAAAACGACTTTTTAAAGTTAATTTTAAGTAGTATTAATAAACTATTTTAGCTCATGGCTCAAACGCTTAGAACTATATGTGATAATCTGTCTTCTTGAAATCTTAAACTCTTCGCTTCAAGGTGTCTCGGCCAAACGGCCTAATTTCGTCTGATATGATCATGGCGTATCTAGTGCATGGTCCTAATTGTTTGAGTTATCTCTATATACAGTTTTTATCGCGCATGCATTTATTCATTTACATGTTCTAAAAGTCGTTATTGATAAAAATTTAAAAAAAAGCGTGAATGATTTTTTCTTATCAAGCTTTATTTTCAAAATGTTTCCAATGTATATATGATATGAAGAACTATGTAGATAAATGGACGCAAACCATTTACACGAGTTATTCGCGTCTTATGTAGGACGTGCACGAAAATATAAATGGTACATGATTCATGTCTTATTTAAGACGCGTCTTAATTTTTTTGTGCTATAAAACGAAACGTATCTATCAAAGGTGGTTGGACAGAAGTTTTGTTGGATACTTGTTATGAACTGTTGAAGCAAGTTTTGAATCAATATTCATACTTCATTTTTCTTTAGTGGATACAAGTTATAGAGCAATGTATAGATATATCAATAATAAATATTAAATTTTATATAAATTAATCTTAAATATTAAATTTTATATGATATATTATAAATAATATATATAATACTCTCTTTCTGCAACTAATTATGGCAAATTTAATATTTAAGAAATATAAAATGGTTTCCGTGTTTACACAACCTGATGTAAACACGCGGGAGGTTGGGAGAACACGAGATAAGCGTAAAAAACCACGACGCGAAGCGGAGTAAAACGGTTTTTCAACCAATCACAACGCGCGTACTATTTAAATTATTTTATAAAAGGTTTTCGAAATTTAAGAAGACACTCTTTGCATACACAAATTCTTAATTCTTACAAAAATGTTTTGTGTTTTGTGTTGTAGTTATTGTGATTTTTTTAGTATTACCTGACCAAAACTGAAAATTTAACATATTTGCTAATTTTTCTTTTGTCCAAACTCTATTGCACCTATAATTTGTTCTAAACAAAAATTTCCTTGATTTATACACCCAGTTCTGGACAGGATGGTGTGACAACATACCTCGAACAGCGGCAAATAAGACCATTCCATTTAATATCAACCGCCCTTTCCCCTATCGATGGGTATGGATTTCTCAAAACCTCTGAGAACAGGAATTTCTTAGGGTTCAAAGTACAAAACTACCTTATCCATTTAATGAAATGGCTCATAGTATCCTTGTACAGTAAATATGTGGGGCAACCATGCACCCATCCCATTCCTGGAGAGAGTCAGTCAGTTACTGTGCTCACTTAGTGGGTGGCTCCACCTAAATTGTTCTTCAAATGGTACAGGATTTAATGGAGCCGAAACCAATTGTAGAATTGCATACAATTTGGGCATCCTGCTGATGAACAGTAAGTGTTTTGCTATTTTTTTTCAGCAGCATTATAGTTATGTCTGTTCAGATATCTATTTGTTTTTTCGGATATTCGGCTACAGGAATACATTCAAAAATTTCAAAATAATGCTCACTGAATTTTTCACATTACTTTTATAAAGACCAATTAGATTTTTACATTGTTAGTGTTTAGGCACCGGTGTAGCAAGGTATTGTTTTACCACGTAATTGGCTGATGGGATTGGTACACTTTCTAACATTACAGAGAAAAGTTTTCACAACCCTCTTCAAGTCGATTCTTTGTACATTTAATATATCTGTTTATACGACTTCTTACGTTTGGCAAAGTGGAAGCCGGTCCTTGTGAAAGAACGTGATAATGGAAATCCCTCAAGTTAAACTGTTTAAGCCCAAGAAAAGCCTTTGCCTCAGTCCTCAGATTAATGAGGTACTTTCGACCAATCATATACGCTGTTAGACTACCTGGGTCACGCAAGGATCTGTCAATTTCGTTAACGATGATGTCATTGGGTATTAACCATAAATGTTTGCGGTAGAGTTGGGCTATTTTTTCGTCAGACATTCGCATGGAATGAAGGCCTGTATCAATGACCATGCGTAGGGCTCTCCATATGATGGACCGGACCACCCCATACTCTTGGACGTGATCCAATTTGGGGAAAGCTGTTGCTGAGGAAGCAACGTAACAAAACAAAATTTTATGATTGGTTCTTATAACAAGAGAGGATGAAAGCCATATTACACATTTGTGGGTCTTGTGGCCATGTGTTATCAAACAATTATTCTAAGAATGCGCGTTGGATATGAGAAAAATTAAATATGTGACTAGTGGCTCGAAGAGCACAAGGCGCAATGCTACGTGCAGGTGATTGGATGAATGCGTGGGTGTGTGAGTGGGTGAATGCGTGGATGTATGCGTGAGTGAATGCTTGGGTGTACGCGTGGGTGAATACATGGATGTATGCGAGGTCCAGTTTTCAATTCATGATATTCGACGAAAATTCGACGAGAAATGGACGAGATGAAAAAATCACGACGAGTTAAAGCAATCTCGACGAAAACTCGACGAGATTTTGTGCACCACGGGGAACCCATTTCTCGTCGAGATTGCTTTTTCCCGTCAAGTTTTTGTCAAGATTTTTTCATCTCGTCGAGTTTTCGTCGAATATCTTGAATTGAAAACTGGACCTATTGTATTTGTATCTCGATAGAAAAAGAGTGAAACTAAATACCCTGTATGGAAAGCTGGACCAGTTGCATGAATATTTCGATATGTAATGTGGTATTTTCAACTGATTTAGAGAACTAGATGACTTTTGGCAGTAACGGCTTGCCATAGCTATAAGAAGAACGTAGCCTGCGCGCGTAGCGGATGCGAAGGAATGGGGGAGGGTTAAAAAGAATTTGTTTGAGGACTGGGGAGAAGGGCGGAAGAGAGCTCTCTCCCCAGTTTCCGCTCAAATTCATTTCTTCTCTCCCCAGTTCCCCTGCGGTAATAAAAACATAAAGTGTAGAGTGTGTTGCAGTAGGAGAACATTTTAATGTTCTGTATTATCAAGTCTTCACTTTTGGTCAAATAGTGAAATTATATTCAATTGTCTTGATCTTTGACAACTCTTACAAGGTGATCAAACAAATCTACCACCTGATCAAACGTCTCTTGACTTTTTTAAAACAACAATCAATCAAGTCGTGACAAACAGTTGTGCGCATTAGACTGATATATGTCATTTTTTGCAAATAAGTGATAAGGTAGATCTGATAACATTATTATTAAAAATATTAGATTTCATGTCATCCTCAAAAGTTACTGGCCAACGATATCTTTGAGTTGTTTTGAGTTACTGGCCACGATATCTTTGAGTTGTTTTGAGTTTGGTTCGAATTTCAGCACACGTCAAAAAATAATTGTAGGATGTTTTTTGGAAAAGACCTAACAATTCTCAGCTTTTCTTTGTTGCGTTTCCATATCGACTTAAAATAGACTTTGAATATAACTTATGATTCTTGAGTTTCTTTTTTATTTTGTCAATGTTTTGTCCGCAACTCAACGATATTGGATTTTAAAATTAAAGTGACAGAGATATGTTACCAACAATGTCAGTTGATTACCTTCTTGAAGATCTCGTCTTAGGACTGGGTCCTCGGCGTACGTTGCCCATCCTTCTTTAAACACAAAGTATTCTGTGCTGGACATGATGTCATTTTTGCATTTTATCCTATGAAGACACAAATGTATTATATTAGATTTGACCAATTCGATATACGATGCCTTCAATCACTGTTTTTAGTTTAGTCTTGCCTGGGAAGCTAATCTCGACTAGATCTTAAAAAACATATCATCAACTTAATGATAATTGTCTTAGCAAACAAAATTTTTCATAAATCAATAGATCCAAAACTTAATTAGTGCACAGAACTAAATCTTTTACATACATAATTGAAAGAGCTTTACATATTTTTATACCCAATTACTATTTTACTGAATTTTTTTTTTACCTTATACTTTCTCGGAAACCCAGTATACTGATTTTTTGTTCTGACCATTATACAGATTTTAAGTTTCTGCTTAATGGACAAAAAATCTTAGCAACCAGATAAGTCAATGTTGCAATGTTTAATCCTGTTTGAAGTCTAAAGTTAATGATATTACACATTGTGCAGAGCAAAAACTTTCATATGCACAAAGTAACTTTAATAATCAGTTGAAAAAGTATATTGCAATATTCAATGTTGTTTGAGCACACAAGGTTTTTCTCTAAAAAAACGTAGACTCAAGAATTAACTGATAGACATGTGTTCTTAACACCTCTCCCCTACCCTCAAATCCTTTTCCCTCATCTTTTCTCGGCTCTCCTCCCCCCCTCACCTTCCTTGAAATTGCCTCTCCCTCACCTCCCCTAACTTTCTTAACATCCCATCCATCCCCTCATCTCATCTCATCTCACTTCTCATCCCCTCCCTTTACCTCCCTCCCTTTATTCACTTCTCATTCCCTCACCTCATCTCCTAACCGCCCCTCACTTTTCATCCCCTCACCTTCCCTCACTTTTCATCCCCTCATCTCCCCTCACTTTTCATCCCCTCACCTCCTTTAGGGGCAAACTTTTAAAGACTCTGTATATTATTTCAAAGCTCCTGGATATACTACTTACCAGAAGTTATCAAAGAAGCCTTTCAACTGCAAGTGATGCCCAGGAAAAACTTCATGTCCTGTCTCAGACCACATTTTTGGACCCATGCGATCCGCAAAGAAAGGAAGTTGGTACCTGGCCGGTATCACACATCGCTTTAACATGTAACTATAAACTGGAACAATGTACGTGGTAGAAAAAGATATGTCTACTCTGACGGGGCAGGTAGGTGTAGTTTTTTTAGGTCCAGGTTGTGTGTGAAACGCTTTATACAAACGAGATTGGAGTGTAGACATTGTGCTACGCGCGAAATCCAACCATTTTTCCATCACAGCGTGTCTTACTGGGCAATTCTTTTTCGCAGTGTCTGAGAAGAGATTTAAAGAACTGTAATAGATGAAATAGTTGTGAATTGAGTTTTCACACAGCAAAACATTTCTTTAACTAAAATAACAATTAAAGTTCATATAAGAAAAACGGTGATGATTAGACATCCAGTTGAATAAATAGATGAATTAATAAATTAAACTAATACTGGAAATTAAACTGATACTTAGCGACTAACTGATACTAACTGATACTTAGCGACTAACCGCCTAAAATAACTAGTCTTCAAGCACGATCGTTGGTGCAGGCCGAGATGCATGATGGGACACCATGCAAAGCAGAGTCCCAAGAGTTAGACAAACGAAACCTCAGTTCACCTAACCTGTTAAAGGAGTGAGCCTTGACCGTTTCCCAGATTGCCTCCTTCACTCCTCGCTCGAACCATCGTGCCCCATTAGGGGGAAGTGGTTGTGTCTAATGGCCTCTCTGAGGGTGGTAGTTGGTAGATATCCCACTGGAGCTCGGCTTAGGGTGCTGGTGTTCAGTCGTTGTTTAAGGGCCTCTTTTGTTTCCCGGATGTAAGATGCAATAAACCAGGTTATACATCTTTTCCTTGGGAGTTCTGTCTTTTACATTCACAAGCTTTTTCTTAAGGTGTTGAAAGGCTTGAAAACTGTTGCCACGCCAAAGGTTCGGAAAAATTTTTTAAAAGAGACCCCCTCAAAGTAGGGGATGGTCACCCACCGGCCTCATGCAACCCGGCCTGCAACAACGACCGTACGCGTGCTTAAAGAAGCCTAGTGGTTCTAGGCGAAAAGTCGCTACGTTTCATGTTAATGTCCAATAGTAGTTTTATTTTATTTATTTATTTATTTATTTATTTATTTATTTATTTTGCTATTTCATCTCATTTTGCCTTCGCTAAACATTGTGTGAGTGTAAGCTACAAAATTACAACATGGCAAGCCT
>JAOTRI020126488.1:0-11735 GCA_028564885.2 Zoanthus sanctaehelenae
TGTTTTTGTTCTTACTGGAGCCTGATAGCGTTTTTGAGCAAATAACCGCAGGGTCTTCGTTTTCCGGATCCGGAAAATGAAGACTCTCGCTTTAAATCGAAATCACAAACAGCAGATAAACAAGAAGATCGGGGATGTTATTTTTCATGTGCAATCTTTTACGGGAGACTAATGTTTACTAAATTACAGAAGGGTCTTCGTTTTCCGGATCCGGATCATATTTAAAATTTTTTCTCCGCATCAGATCGCACTCATTTCAAATTTTTCACCTATCTTGGTGCAGAAGTTTATCTTAACATATTTGTCTTCAAGACTTCGTAGTTTTTGCTGTATTTATTGTAATATAATATTTATTAGAATTAGAAGAACAAAAGTAGCACTTCTTATTGGCCGTCACCAACCATCTCTTAACAAACAAGTTTCCGCTTTTCATTTGTCCCTTTATCCGAAAGGAATTACTTATAATTTCTTCGAATTTGCAATTATAATTCTCCCATCTCCAACTACTTAAGTTCTCTGACCGCGTATGGATTTTTACAGCCTGATGATGATCACTTGATCGAAAACGTTTGTTTTTTTAATATTTTAACATCGATAAAATATACCTTAGCTTTATCATTTAAATTTATAAACTAAAGTTCTCCAATACTCAGCTGCAAGTCATAAAAGGTTAAGATAAGAATTTTATATTTACAACTTTAAAGCTAACTCGAAATTTCCAGGATTTTTCTTCATTTCTTATGGCGTAAAATTTACTTTTCTACATTACAAAGCAAATATTCTAGGCTTAAAACTTTTTTAATGAGTTAAGTATTTCAATGAATGAAAAGGTATGTAACAAAATTTGTAGCAACTTCAAGGCATTTCAGAATCAACCCCGCTGACATGTGAAAAGTCTAGTTCCCACGTGAACCGTCACAAGTCTCGATTATACCAAGAAAATCGTTTATGGTTGGCGTGTATCGTAATTTGAAAAAAAAAGTGTCTTTAACAATATTAAAATTTGAAAATTATTCAAAAATTTCAAACTGATTTCCCGCTGATGGGCATTTTGGCAGAATTTTTTAAAACAGAACCCAAAGGTATGAAAATGTTGCGGATCTTTAGCTTAGGTTCGTTTTAATCTTCATTTTAAATAACATTAAGTATCATAACTGTTTACTTTGTTTGCGTTCCTCAGTTATCGCAATTTACGCAAGACAACAGTCTTCCGTTACTATTAGTAATAAAAATGTAACTTATACACTTTATAAAAATAATAGGGCGTTTGTAAAACCTTGATCAAATCTTTGGATCGGATCATCAGACAGGATTATTGGATCGGATCATGGGAGGGGATTATTGGATCAATCACTGTATCGGATCATCGAGTCGTTTTTAAAAACGAAACCCATGAAAGAAACATTCCAAAAAATGAAAACTCAAAACATCAATGGCAATCTAAAATAAAAAAAATTAAAGAATTTCAAACTAAAATACATTGTGGAGCTGCATGGGTTAAAGAGGTTTTGTATTTCGTCACATATTGTACCAACAATGCTTATGTTAATAAATTAACTGTTTATTCTTTTGTCTCACAATAAGTCACTAAACAAACAATTAATTTATTAACTAGCAGCCACGATGAACAATAACCTATTTTATAACATGGTCCCGTTTCTTATAAACGTTTATTGTCATCTCAAAACTTGAAGTTGAAAATAAACCGATTAAATCCTATTCAAAGATTGTTGAAACAGCAAATTATCTTTGTTACGATCGACTGAGTACACAAAAGTTGTTTGAAACAAACAAACATATTTGAAGATATTAAATTTTCTAGAGCATTAGGAGTGACGTATAGTAAATGCTAGACTTTGTAAAAGACTTAGCCCTGCAAGCCCACGACTTTTAAGTAAGCAAACTTATGAAAAACATCCTGTCCACGAGACTTCCTTAACCTGCAATAATTGAGAAACTCTACTAAAATTTTGCGCATTACCTGAACAAAATGTGCATGAGGTACGGAAATACGGAGCATCAGTAAAGCAACTTAGAAAGCTTTGAATTGATTGACAGAAGTTATTCGATTGTATCCTTTTTTATTCTTTATTTAGATAAGTATATGTAAGTCATGCACGCGCGCACTCTATCTGTTATCAATTTATTTTTCACGCCCAAACTTGTTTTTTATGTTGTTGTTTTGTGGCGTATGTGAATACTAGTTTTAACGGTTTATCTTTTGATCTTCATTACTTTACTAACTTTGTTCAGTTACTGTGCTCACTTAGTGGGTGGCTCCACCTAAAATGTTCTTCAATTGGTACAGCTGGATTTAATGGAGCCGAAACCAATTGTAGAATTTTACACAATTTGGGCATCCTGCTGATAAACAATAACTGGTTTTTTTTCCAGCGTTTACCGAGGTGCCAATGAGTCCGGATAATATATAAAAAAATGACAAATCCCCAAGGGGGCTTTTCAGTGTCATGTTAAAACATCTCAATTTTCCCCAGTTAAGAATCCCAACTGGTAGGAGGCAAACCAGTTGGCTATTTGCAAAGCGTAGTGAATTTGTCCCTGGCATCACCGAGGACAAATTCATTCAGTGGTCCGAGTCGGGGAATTGAACCCCGGTCTTCCACATTCAAAGCCCCAACCCTGACCACAGCGTTACCCTGCCTCCCGAGAGGCATGCAGCGTGGATGATAATTGAGGGTTAACTGTATTGGTAATACAGGCAGCCAGTAACAAAAAAGAACAGAAGAAATGTTAAAAGTATTTTTTATTCGCAGCAGGTAATCTTCCCACTGCAAATCAGAAGCAAACTCTTCCAGCACCTGAGAGCATGGACATTCATTGTGCTATTATCTGCAGCAAAGCGGCGCAGTTGTGCGGGTTTAAAAAGGAAGACTCCAAACGTGATGAAATCAGAGCAGTGTTCAAAGAATTTGTTAAAGAGAAACACTTCAACGATATTTGTCCTTCAATCTATGGCGAAGTTCAATACATCTTGGCAAGATCGGAAAACGTTTTGTACATAGCATTTGGCGGTAACGTATACTTCTCAAAATATTTTATAATAGGAACAAAATATATTTTTATACATAGATTAAATGGAAAAACATTTTTGGTTTTCATTTCTTGCTCATTGAACTTCTACCTCAGTCTTAGCTCCCCTTTACTTTCTTATGCATTGTACGAACTAGTTGAGTATAATTGTCCATGTATATATACCACTGGCTTGCAAGGCTTGCAAGAGGTTCCCCGAGTTTATAAGGAAAGTTTCAGAAACTGAATGATAAACTCGAATGCTTTAGAACAAAAGAGAATAAAAATAAAGGCTGTTCAGACCTTACACATAAACAATATCAATGAATGTGTTTTTAATTAGGTGATAATTATTAATACATTGGTTGCTTAAAAGGAGACGATTTTAAGTCTATGATGGCACGCCCTACAAAGGTAGACATGGAGTTCTTGAAAGACGATAAAGAAGAGAACTTAAGGCCAATCAAAGGAGACTGTAACGAGTATGTCTGGAAGCAGAGCAAAAACGTTTCCGTGGAACTTATTTTGGGAACGATTTGCAAAAGTGAAATGAAACGAGTTGTTGTATGTGGCCATGGAGTTGGTGGAGCCATAGCAAACGTCTTTGCCTTACGCTTACAGCTGAAAATAAATCTTATGAAGATTAAAGGCGAAAAACCTTTTCTTCCTGAGCTTGTTTGTATCACCTTCGGTGCTCCAAGGTGTTTATCGAAAGCTATTGCTGAAGAAGTTGGTCATCTTGATAACTTCTTTAATATTGTTAATATTAAGGACCCGGTACTGAACGTGTTAGACCATGCTGCTGGAGTTGCAAACCCTCCTGGGTACGTAAAAGACACATTAAAGACAAAAATTGAGAAGAAATTTCAAGATCTTCTTGAGAGGATGACCTTAAATTTCAATGAAGAGAAGTTGGATGAGTATGAAGGTATGCATGTTAAATATTAACCATCTCAAACAAGTTTAAGGTTTTAATTACTAAGTATAGATCTTAATAAATCATCTTTGATTTCTAATTTGAAATATTCGTACTCTTCGGAGCCAAATAAAGACCCCACTCAGCTTGTTAATTTTTTAACATCCCCCGGCGTTTATTAGGAATTCCCCGTTTAATTTTAAGATATCCTATCCTATATATTTTTGTTTATGCTGATTATTATCAGATTTGTAATAGCTAGGTTGTTTTCATTCCCATAGTAGTACAGTAAACAAATAGATTTTCTCCGTTACGATGATATACCACAGGCTGAAAAACTGTCTATCAAAGAAATTCCGTGCGGCGCATGTACTGTAAATGTAAACATTTACTTTTCACCTGCTAACGCCCGCAATATTGAATTAGACAAAAACAGAGAATTCTTAGCTAGAAATTGTCAAAAATGCAAAAAGGCTTTCTCATATTAATGCTAGCTGTCTTGTTAGTAATGTACATATTATATAAAAAATTATATTGTTAAAGATGGACACGAATGTTACGCCACTTTAGAATTCCGCCCATTTTACGGGTTTGGAGCTCTAGATCTCGACGTATCATGGAGAGAGTAGTTGCAACTAATTTCTGTACGTGCATGAGAATAGTTGCGGGACTCAATTCCCAGAAACCGAAAAAGTGTCATATAACATTTAGTATATTGTATTGGCACATTTTTTGCTGAACTTGCATCTGAAAGTGTTTTTAACGCATAGACGTTTCGCGTGTATACGTAGTTATAGACTTTTGCAAACCCCACTCCAGAAGAGAGTCTAAACAAGAATATTATAATTATTAGAAACATCAAAGAAGAGTTCTTTTGCGTTTGAGTTTGGTCGTGTTATTTATTGTTAGTACTAAAGCAGTGAATAGCGTTGAAGGCGCGCTCTGGTTGGCTACTCAGACTCGAAACATCCTGCGCTATTTACCTCCGGCAACTCGCGAAAAAATGGCGGCCTGGTTTGCGTCCCTGACAAGCGAACAAATCACTCAAATTAACGACGAAATAGTCCCTGAAAACACAAAAATAACTTTGGTTTAGCTTTTTTTTTAAAGGTAAAAGCCGGCGCACACGTGAGACAAAAAGTTGTTGTGTTTGATAACTTTTATCTCGCGAGGCCAATTTCTCATCGTGTGCGGACGAAATGAGCATCTTGCTGAGACAGATTATAATTGTAGCGTTCTGGGATGGCGTCATTTTTGCTTGTTTTGACGGAGAAAATAACGGGCGCTAGTGTTATTATGATTTATTGAAAACAAAAACTTGTTGAGTTTTAAAACTTTTAAGCAAAAACCACCCAAACTCTACTCCATGGTTTGGCCAGAACCTGCACGCATGCGCACAACCAGCTTCACCCGAGTAACAACAAAGCAAGTAACTGGAGCAACCGTGTACAGCTGTTTCGTCCTTTTTAGGACTCATCAGCACGGTATAGCTTTTCAGCCACAAGCAATGAAGCTACAAGTGCAATCGCATGCATGTGGGAGCATGGTTGGTGTTTGCCAAAACATACCAAGTCTTACTAAACTATATAGAATATATATTAGCAAAGAAAGTTGACCGACAACGAGATAAATTTCAGGAAGTGTATTTCGATCGGCCTCACCAATCTTGATTAGGTTACAATCAGTGTTTCCGATCGAAATATAGAACTTTCCGAAACTTTATTCTCGCTTTTTGTCAAGTTTCTTATATACAGTATATTCTATTACTTTATTCATTTCGTTGACTTGGTCTGGCCCGCACCCAACGATACAGAAAGATGCATGTACGCGTGTTTTGCTACTATATTTTTACTAACCAATATATGTCATACGCGCGAATACCCTACTCCCCGAGGGGCATTGTCTTATCTTGTTTATTTAAGGCTATCGTAGCCTATATGAAACTGTTATTAATCTTTATTCTATTACATGATTTTGTGATAGCTATACGAAATGTATGCAACAGAATAAGTGAATTCTCGATCATTCCTCAACCTTGATTGATGTGCTTGTAGTATCTTACTTTCTTAAAGTGGCTATCTTTTACTTATTTGAAATAGCGCAAAAAATTGTGTTTAAGAAGTTTCTCTTTCGATTTTGCTGTAAATCTCTAGTTTTAGAGATATAACCACTCAAAATGACCATTTTGTAAAAAAAGGGTAATGGGAGCTAGGAGCATGTTCACAAAACAAGTGTGTGGAGATTGGATAAACATCGCAAAGGAAAGTATTTTTTACACCTAAAGGACACAACTTTGCAGAGAATCCCCAAATCCATTACATTTGTATACAGTATATTATAGTGATGAGTTTCTAGTTCCCATGCCCTTTGGCAGTAATCAGGGCGCTCGACCTTTTTCAGAGATCTAGATGTTTGAGCGGTTGTACCTCCAAAACTAACAGTTCATAGCAAAATCAAGGACAAATTCTGAAGAAACTTTTTTTATTCCATTCCAGTCAGTAGAAAGCATATTTTTGATGAGATAAGCACAATGGATTTTGGCCAATTCTCAACTTGACATTCTTGTAAAAAGGTACTTGTAAAAAGAGTATAGAATGCTCACCTTGTATACTACTGTTGCGACTCCGGCTATAATTCGAACAAGCCTCGACGGAACCTATGCTATGTTTTTTCAAGTCATTACGGCGTGATGGTTGCCATACGTGCTCCATTTTACGACATTGATTTCTTTCAGTCATCTACCGGCATGGAGAATAAGGTCTCAAAAGTAAAACATGAAAAAACATTTTGCCAACATTATACTGTTGGATTTTCAGCAAGAGAAAGCTATATATTTTAGTTGTTTTCTTGATTGTTTTTCTTTTTGCTTTCTCGCAAATGTTTTTAGCACTGGTTAACTAGAAATTATAACCATAACAGCCTTAAGTGTACGTGAATAAATTTTGGTTGTTTCATTCAAAGTCAAAAAAACTTCTCTTTTGCGCAATATCGGCTCGTTGTTTTTTTATGGGAATGTATTTATCTTGCCAGGCCACCCAACGATCTTCAGAAGTTGTAAAGTTATTAACGTGTATATCGTGAAAACCAGACTTCATTTTCGCCACGTTGGCGTCAGAATGTCGTTCCTTTATAATAAATATTCCATTATTGTACTGAAAGAATAGCACGCTGAAGTTACTGGACGAAACTCTTATTGTCTTCGTAATTCATTAGATTTTCTTAAGAATTGTTTGTTACTTCTCGCCATGTCATTATAACAGTTGTTCCGAGTTATGTTAATTCTAAGCGTTTGCTCCGACTACATTGTTTTGGTGTTCGATCTCTTACGTTGGCTAGCTAAAACTAAAAGCTAAATTTAAATCTTTTAAAAATTAAAATAAATAGATACTTTATTTAAGGTCAATTGCGAAGGAAGTGGTTGCCCATTCTTCATAGCCACAGGCTAATGTTTAATCATTCGACTGTACAAAACTTGACATGAAAGTCGAATTTGCAGAGGGAGGAAAACAGGAGTACCCGGAGAAAAACCCTCGAAGTCAGATTGAAATCGACAAATCTCAGCCCACATGCCGAGCCCAGGAATCGATCCCGGGTCGTAGAGGTGGGAGGCAGGACTGGTGACCACTATGCCAACCTGAATCCCTTTACTGGCCCCTTGGAGCAGGCGCTGATATCTAAGGTTTCCGTAGTGTTAAGCTGATCAGATGAGAGTCTTTGACTCCCAAAGGACAGAACACTCATCCATCGGTTCAGTTTCAGTTTATTTATTTTGCCTTAAGATACATAAACTTATTAACAGAAAATTTTAACAATTTTAGTTGAAAATAGGCAAGGAAGCCCACAAAGAAACCAAGAGGCTTATAAGTGATGTGGGATTCCCTGAAATGATTTTAATTACAACACTTGCTTCAGACGGTTAAATAAGATTAAAAAAATTAGTATATTAGGGTTTGCAATTTATCCCTCCGTTGCCCTGACGAGTTAGAAAGTGATTGGAAGTGATTTAATGGCAAAAATTGTGTTTCGAATGCCACTGGCTGGCTCGATAAGGTCTCCGTCCTTGTCTCTCCCTTAGATGTGAAGGGAAAAATCTGGAAAAATCGCTAAAATGGCTTGAAATCGCAACTGAATGTTAAAGACGACACCAACAACACCTCATGTAAGTAAAATATATTTTTTTCATTTATTCAACTCTCTAAGATTGTATGGGTTTCCTGTGGTTTAATTTAGTACTTATTTATTGTTCATATTTTTAGAAGACTTGCTGATTAAAACGTTATGCGTTCTAAAATAGTTTAGTAACTTAAGTAAGGTCCTTGAAAAATTTTTTTGATGTACTTTCTAACCTTCAAAACTTTATCTGATCATACCGTCAGCAGTCCCACACTCACATTTTAAGATTCAAGAAAGCCGTTTTGCATCACATGTTGGGTAGGGGAACCCTTATCATGTAAGCCTAAGAGCGATCGAGTGTGAAGGTGTGATCGCTAAGTGCTTTAGTAAGCATGACAATATAGACTTTTTTTCACGGTATAAATCATTTTCACGCCTGTCAAGAGGTCACGAAACTGCACACCGGAAGCCGTGGGCTATCAAAAGTTTGTATAACCCAACTAGTGGACTAATGCAAATCCAGCATTTTAATTGTTTACGGTACTAGAGGACTATTAGTAATAGTCATCGAGTAGTGAATTTCGCACGCTTTCTTTCGTTTTATTCCCAAATAAATCTTTCGTCAACTTGCATTTGCTAACTTTATTATTGCTTTTTCTGTCAGCAGAAACTTTGTTTTACATTAAAAAGCAAACACAATCATTCAATGAATCAAATGCAAGGTTCGGCCAATCACGGACGAGCTTTAATCAAGTACGTACATTGACTCAGATTTTCAGTCTCAAAGTTGTAAGCGTCATATCTGAAGAGGAAGGGTGTGGGGGGGGATGGGGGACGTCCAAACACCCCCAAGCTTTTCTCTAATCCGAACTGTACACAATAATAAAGCACGCGGCAAGAAACAAGGACAAGGAAAAAAGCGTTGAGAAAAAAAGCTCAAAACGAAACCTAAGGTACGGCAACAGCTAAAACTTTTAGTTGCTGTCTTCGTCACTATACTGACCACGATAGATAAACTGCTCTCACAGCAAGATGAAAAAGCGAGCCGCAATCACTTGGTCGTGTCTATTTTTAAACTGTTTCGCTGGAATGTTGCAACTGAGCAAATAAAGAATTTTATAACTGGTATTACTGCGTCGTTTTAGCCAAGAACGAGCTTTTACTTCAAAGCATTTTTAAAATGACTCAAACAAGTATTGCAAAACCAAGGGGAATGAGTATTAATTTGAATTAGCGGTGTTTAGCTGAAGTAGTTTTGGTTGCCGAAATTTGTGTGAAAAACTTGTTGTTCGTGATAAACTTGTTGCTAGTGTTGAACTTGTTGTTCATGTTAAACTTGTTGTTCGTGATAAGCTTGTTCGTGTTAAACAATGAGCCCGCGGGTTTGGTATGAATGGAGACTGTAAATACATATTCGAATTTAGAAAGTGTCAGTTTATATCTGCAGAGAAGTCTGTTCTTGCTCAAAACAACATGTTTGTTAGCGCTCTGTACTGTGCAGCGGACGATTTAGTTGACATGCGCAATTCCGACTTCAAAGACGACGGATCTCCCTTTGAACATGTCAGAATCAGTCTCTATCCTCCAGGCCTGGCGGACGTTTATTTATTAATGGCCCGGGCACCAATCCATCCTGTACCAGAGGCCTTTGTATAATGTTTGGAGAATAGTTTTACAAGACAAATTTTATAATCTTCTGCAGTGTACAAAATTAGCAATTTGCTCCTTAGCCTAGCTAAGCTAAATTCTTTCATGTTTCTAAATTTTCATATTTTTTAACCTTCAACTAATTATAAAGAAATAACCGTTCTTTCGAATTCTTTTCAAAATATTGTGATAATAGCTCTTAAGGTGTGTTAAAACTTTTGTATTGTAAAGTAAAGTTTTAAAGATGGCGAGAACCCCATGAAATCAAAAGCCAAAAACCAGTTTATTATAATAAATTGGAACTTCAATCAGCAAACTGTAACACGTTAAATAAAATCTTCACCAAAAAATTATCTGATATGCAAGAAAAGCGAGCTCATTATTAAGTCAAATGTTTTACACGACACCATACAGAAATGTTTTCTTTCTATGTTCTAAAATTAAGGGAAATTCTTCAGTGTGACGTCGGGTTTAACTTTCACATGGCCAACAAAACGTTGACTAGCAGCTTTGTTTTTGTTTGGCCCCATGAATGATAGCTAAGCCGAAACAATAGCGTTGACAAATACAGCAATTACAATGAGTTTGTTTTTTTAAAAACTATGAAGGAAAATACTTAATGAACAAATTCAAAAGTTTGAAAGCCGTAAAATTTTGTTTATTTGATAATGACAGCCAAAAATTTGAAAATAATATTGAGGGACAACGTGTATATCAAAGATTGTTGAACAACAAGCGTTAATATTATATTCTTGTTGTAGAGCAAAGAGATTCCCATTCAGTTGCCGCCACAACAGAAATTAAATTGCCGCTGGTTCGATTGATTGAGGCACCATGCAGACTTGTAAAGAGCTTCAGTTTAACTATCTAGGAATGCTGTTAACATCGAAGCTTTTAACAAAAGCGTTTTGGGGAGAATTTGATATTCTTGTACGCATGCACTGCAGTTCTTGTGGCTATCCAATATACATTCTTTTTTTATAAAAACAGAAGGCTGTTAAGAACAAGCTGAGTTGAGAAAAGGCGAAAAACATTTATTTATGATGATAATCTATTGCTAATAATTCATACAGCGTTGCTGAAAATTTTTTTTGACTGCGTTTTCTTGACTAAAGTGGGCCCAGCCACAATTTTACATCGGCGCACGTTTTTCATTTACCCGAATCGCAGTTCTTACAGGTAGATCTCTCGAGACAACTTAACTTTCGAGAAATTCAGAACAGTCTTACCAAAAACCGTACAAAGTACATGAACAAATCAATATAAATTCAATTAATCTACGACAGATATGGTACTTGTATTATCTATATTGTCTAAAATCAGTAGTAAAGATATTTTACAAACGTTTTCAAGAATATTTAAGTCTGATCAAAAATATTTGAGAATGTTCAGCCTCAGTCGAAAAAAATGAAGTTTCTTTATAGAAAAAGAGTGTAACAGATTGTGAGAGCCATTAGAACTAAACAAACTAAATCCTATTACAATCTTAGTGGCCCCTGGAGGCGCGGTTGTCTCCGTATTCTTAATAGTGTTAAACGGATGAGAGTGTCTTTGACTCCACTGAAAGGAACACCAACCATCGCAGGTTGACTCCCAGCAAACACTGGTACTCAATGACATTTACCTACCCCAGAAGAATGGAAAGCTGAGTTGGCTTAGGCGGAAAAGAAGGTCACACAAATATATGAATCTTGGCAAAGTGCTGGCCGGAACGACTTATCAATCTTACCTACTGCGCCAACCACTTCCACCCATTAGAACTAAAACAAGCCGGTTAAAATTTTAAATCAACATCGACGGAGTGAGTACCAAAAATGTTTTTCGTTCGATGACCTTTCTAATAACACGACGCACACCAGTGGTGGTCATTTTGCAACATGAGGAAATATATGTTTTATTTAACAAATAAAGAAGCCTAAGCCGTGTTTCAGACTGTGATAAAACACGACGGTTATTTGAGAACACGAGGGAAATGTAAAAAACACGAGCCGCAGGCGAGTGTTTTCTACATTTCTCGAGTGTTCTCAAA
>JAOTRI020126499.1:0-22192 GCA_028564885.2 Zoanthus sanctaehelenae
TATTAGGCATTGCCGTGGACACATCCCACTTTGTGTTACCCAGAATGCATTTGGTCGTGCAAATGGGGGGAAACACGTTGGGGCAAGATTGGCACAAAGAAACGGCTGTAGCTCTATCCGTAAACTGAAAAAACGTTAAAAAACTTCACTATATCTCAGTACTAGGTCTGAATTTTGTTGTGAAAGCTGTACATGTTTTGTTTGCAGGGAATGAAAATTTCATCAAAAAATCCAAGGCCAAAGATCGTTAATTTTCCCGTTCCAAAAACGACGCAAAACAGTTTTTTTTTCAATTTTTGCAATTCAACTAATGACTTTGTGCGTAATTATATGACAGTTTAAGTAATTGTATGGGATTTTATTTTAGGTTTTAAGATATTGAAAATGAAATAAAAAACATGAAATACCTTAACAAACCTTGACTTGTTGTATTTTGCCATCATTATCTGTTGCTTGGTTTCTTCCAGCGACAGAAATCAACCACAAACAACATATAATGATGTACTTTGTAAATCAAAAGATGATGTAATACTGTATGTTAGTCACTGAATTACAGCTTTGGCTATCTGTGATTATGAAGCTGTTCGCAGCCGATCTACCGTTCACCACGGTATAAAACTTTTCTATTTGTATAAATATATTCGTACAAAAAATTGGTATATATCCCGAGGGGGAATTGAACCCACGTCTCCCTGTATTGTGGTCAGGAGTGCTAAACACTACACCATCAGGGACTACCACGCTGGCAACGTAGCAGTTTCATTATTAGTTAAGCTTGTTAGTGCGGATTCTGGGGACCAATTTTTGCTTGAGTGAAATGCAAATGCGGCTAACCACTACTTTGAAGTATTTCTACTCGATATTACACTCAGATCAACTGAGGTTAACCGTTAAGTTCAATAAGTGCTTTATTATATACCAATAATCAAGGAAGAACAAAAAACAAATTTTAACCCTTTTGTGACGGCGCCAGCTAATTTCAATCCCTGAGGAACGATGCACTTTCGGCTGCCGTAATATTTATTGACGACCTAAATAAAAAATCGGGCATGTTGAAAGAAATCTTGAAACGAGCTCTCCAACGAACCCAAACATGACCTAATTTGATGGAGCCAAAGTCAAGAAAATTGCGTTCAAAGTTGGCTTTTTAACAAAACGAAAAATCTTCAATTTTACGTTTGTCGCCGTCAGCAAGGAGTTAACAAGGCCACAATTGACCTGAAAAGCCACATTTTGCTTACAGATTGCCAAATTGAATTATTCTGATGACCATTCAGCCGTTTTGGAGACATTTTGAAAGATGTCCACTCTGCCCTTTTTATTATCCAAAGTTGTGTTGTGTGAACGCCATTATACAATTAACTCAGTCTGGTTTTGTTATTTACCGGTCCGTAATATACTTACTTAGTCCTCTTCGTACCGGGGGTACATAAGGTCCATAACATAATGTTGGATATTTCCGTAGACGTAAGCATGAGATAAATTACCGAAAGTAAAAACTCATATAATAAACGATTTATTAACGTCGCTTAGTCATTCTGCATGTAAAGATATCAGACCTTGATCATTTTTCTACGAGTCTTGCTGCACTCTGTTTGTACTGCGTACTGGTATGATAGTTTTCCATAAGACATCGCGCTTGGTTAATAAAATCTTAATATCTTATATAATATCTTAGCCTAGTTGGTAAGGCGCCAGTCTGTTGTGCGGGAGGTCTCGGGTTTGATTCCCGGCCGGACCAACACTCAGGGTCTTAAAATATTTGAGGAGAATGTGCTGCCTTTGCCTAATACAAGACTCTGCCTAACATAGTTTTGTATCGCTATTTTTGCAATTTTATTCACGTACGTTAATTCTGAGCCGGTGATTCTACATTGTATCACGTCTCTCTCTCCGATTAAAATGTTAACTGTATGGCGATACTAGTTCGTGTAGAGGACACAGATATTTGAACCAATCAAAAGAGAGATAAAACTTACCCCAATCCTATTTCGGCCAATCACAAACCTTGTCCAATTCTGTGTCCTCTACAAGAAGTAATACTCTGAAACTGAGTTCAGGCACAACTTTCGTTAGTTCGTAGCTTAACCTTTAGTTTAGAACAGAATTCGTACCAAGAAGTCCACAATTACAATTAGTACCAAGATATGTGTTTTATTGATTCTCTTTAATTGCTTTTTTAGCAAACATTTTGTTTCCACAGATAAAAACTAAAGACAAAATATCTTCCTGAAATTTTTGAACATTGAACTATTGTATCTATATGTATCAAATACTTCGTGTAGCCCAATATATTTTAATCTTTTTTTCCATACAAGTATATAGAATTTCGAAATAATACTTCCCAGGTGTGTTCCTCGATCCTGAAAAGAAATAATATTGTAATATGTTTTTATCAACAGAAATAATAAAATATTATTCATATGTCATAACATAACTGGATGCAAGGTCTAATTTGTGTTAAGATGTTCGCAACAACGATTCAACTAAGTCCGGCACTTCAATTCCTTTAATCACTCTATTTCGGATTTCATTGTTTTTGGCTCATCTTTGGTTAGCGGCGACAACGATTGCCGCAAAACGAAAGAGATGCGACTCATTCACCGACTGGGTACAGTTAATCCCAATGCAATGGGATGAATTAACGCTTCACGTTTTTCTAATTTATTCATTTTATGTTTTTTCTCATCGTGTATTTTTTTTAATTTCCATGGCTACCGTGTTTCCATTGGCTATCAGTAAGTATTCTTTCTTTTATACGGTCTGTAATTTACATATTTATTATTGATTTGTGTGAATCTGCCTAGAGGCAGCTATTAGGGAAAGGAGAACGGGCAGGAGGGGAGGGGGGGATAGGGCGGATAGCTGCCTCAACATGACATTTTACCCTCAACCCTCGATATTCAATTACCCTCCACGAACCAGCTATAATACATATTCAGCAGATTTAGCGTTTGGTAGTATGAGTATATTTCACAAATCACAACTCCATCCGTATACAGAAACGATAACGAAGTGAAATGCAGGGAAAACGAAGGGATTCTATTTTATCTCCCTTAAAAGATTAGAAAAAATGATAATTCTGAAAAAATTTTGAAACTTTCCAGAAAATTTTTTTTTTAAAGTTTGGAGGTTTTTTGTGATAATCGTAAATTGGCCTAATTCAGTAAGCGTAATGACAGATAAAAGTTGAACGTATTTTATCGCTCCGCTGTGTTTTTTTCAGAGATCAAAAATACTATTGAACATAGCTTTACTTACTTTTTCTATTCACCGTTTCTGTCTTGAAAGCGAGGAACGGCGAATGTTTCTTTTTATTTCATTCCAATCTTGCGAAGTTCGTGTTGCAATATCGTTGTGTGTGGTGCCACAAAGTGGTTTCACGTTGTCTTCCCAGAACACTTCACCTGTATCCTCATCTTTCATGGTCTCGCGCATAACAACTGTAGCTGGTAGCGTGGCCCTCCTTATACCGTAGGTGATACTGTCGTCAATATCCACCTAAAAGCAATCCCTTTTTAACGCTTTTTGTCTCATTACTAAACGTTTTAAAGAACACGGAATGCGTGTGGGTTGTCATGAGCTATATGATTATGAATCAGGCCCTGCTTGATTTGAAAAATTTAGAAAACCGACTTATCCCGACGACAATCAACCTCGCTCCCATGCCAGAGCCTGCGTTTCTTCTTACCAGCACCGTTTTTTGAAAGGAATGCGGGCTCTAGGGACGAGATTGGGCCGCCATGATCTGTGTAAGCGCATGCGTATATTCAATAGCTCCCGTGTCTCTAGCTACTCGAGTAATTTTTGTGTGGCCAGCTCACTCGCCCTCTACACGACCATTATCATTGTTTGAAAACAAAAGATTGGATACTGGAATCTACGGACGGGATTAAAAAATAGTCAATTTTATGATGTCCTCTCCACACGGACAATTGCTTCTGTTACCGTTTGTATTTGCCACATTATTTATAATTACAATTGTCATATATTAACTGGTCAATTTTCTTCATCTACGCCAGCAAATAAAAGTTGTGACATAAAAGCTGCTCCTATAGACTAGCCTTTACCCCCAAGACTACTAGTAGACAACTAGGATAGTTTGATAGACAGAATGCGATGTGTATAACATTTGCAGGTGTACCTTGCGATTGGTTGTGCGAAAGTACGACGTCACACTTCCTCCCCATCTATTACGTGGTCTGTATCTGATCCTAGAAGCTGTACTTTTTTTACGTTCACTTGGATCTCTAATTTTCATCGTCAAAACTTTTATTTCACTCGTTTTTCCTTTTTTATTACTCCCGTCGGTATTCTTTATTTGTCCTGAAGGAACGTCTGTTTTGGGTAGAAAAGCAATTAATTTATTAACTCCAAACTTAAGAGTAATTTTTTAGGGCCTCTTCACAAAAAGCAAGATATATTAGGGGGTTCGGATATCTTGGTACTCCGAGTTATCTCGGGCCGAGCAAAGTCTATTTACTTTTAATCTATGGCATCCATTTACATGAAGCCGAGACGGATCGGGGATGCGAGATATTTTGTTTTGGAAGGTAGGGATAGCTAGCCCTATTGGTACAAGTGTCGCGGTCCATGTGAACGGTTCGCCCGAGACATCTAAAGGGTTACAGACAACTTTGTTGATCGGGCGCATGCGTTCGTATCAAAAGGAGACAAGATGGTGGCTACTTGGCATCATCAACCCGGACATCTCGCGGTCAGGTTTTCTCATATGAATCAGGGGCACTTTAATCCCTACCTCGCTGAAATATCCCTGTCCTTCGAGATATCTCGCCTTATGTGAACTTACCCTAAAATAATTTTATCGTAACTGCAATAAGGCGAATATTACTGTCAGCAAGGCGAGAATGGTGGCTTTTACTTCGTTTAGAGCACACAGATTTTTTAACCAATCAAAAGAAAGATAAAACTTACCTCAACCTTACTTTGGCCAATCACAAACCTTGTTTAATTCTACACAAAGTGATAACCAAAATGGTTGGCTTATTTTTAAATCTTTTTGCATTCCGACCACAGGGTCCCCAGTTCGATCAGTGTTTGACCTTTCCAGCACTAAGCTAACTCTAAAAATGTTCCCTTTCATAGCAAAGCAAGCACCGAAGGTTCAATCACATAGACTATAGCGAGATCGTTTCACGGGGAGGCCGGGAACATGTTTCGGTGAACCTTTTTTCAATTTGTGTTTTAGAATTTTGTTATTTAATATCTAGCTGGACAAAGGCTTCTAATTAGAGACAAAATCTATACCACTTTGCCCAAATTATTTTGTTTGATATCAATTTTGGTCAACAGAAAAAAAATATTTCAGGTTGGTAAACAAAATAGAATATCTCCGAGTTCTCTAGTGCCTCTGATTCAAAACGAGTCTAAGTGCGAAACGTTTCGTACGAAAATGAGTTCTGCGCTCATTTGCATTTTCATGTAAATCAAAGTCATATTCATGTAAATCAAAGTCATTATCATAAGAATTGCTTAGCATTCAGACTCTCATTGAAACAGAGGTACAGGGTATCTCGGAAATGGCTTATAAAATGACAAAAAAAATGCGTTTTAAACCAAATATTACAAATTTATAACACATGCCTGAAAGTTTAAATGACTCTTTGTCCTCTACCCACGCAACCTTTGTATTACGCTGAGCAGAGCAATCATGAAAGTCCTCCGAATCTGTCCCAAGGTGCGTCCGATACTTTGTTTCATTCTCCTGAGTGTGCGACCAGCAAATTCCCATCTCCCACGCGTAGGTAGGGATTGATTTTTGAAAAGCGACATACATTCATTAAAATATAAAGGCAAAACGGAAAAATGCAGCTCAGACTGCAACTTGCGCGCGATTGATTTAAATTATGACGTCAAAATGGCCAAGTCTTTCAATAATTTGATGTTTTAAAATGAGCAGCGATAAACGCGCGTTCTGATACTTTACAGCCGAGAACAAAAATTATATTTTACTATTTAGTTAGTTTCTGGAAACAAAGAATAAACAATACCCTACACTACCTTTTTAGACAATGTCAATCGAAAAAATAAAAAACATAAGTAAAATTTGAAAAGTCGTAATACCATATAATTGTCTGGATTACCTCATTCGCCCCAGTCTTTTCATGCATGGCTTCTACATATAATCGTCCGGATTGTGTCAATCGCATGTCATCTCAAGCCTGGTTACACGTCCGGTTTACCTCAATCACTCTAGTTGTCTCACGTTTCGTTTCTAGATAATCGTCTGGATCATCGCAATTGCCCCTGTTATCTTAAAATCGATTCAGGACATCCGGACGATCATTTTAAAATGGTCCACAAAATTGGGACGATCTAATCGATCCCGATCGCCAGTGTTCTTTTCTGGTGGATCAAGTATATTTTCATGTCATCAATGGAAACTACTTCACGCGATGCTGAAGATCCACATTTTGCTAAGAATGCATTGCATTAAAACTTTGAAATAACTGTCCACGAGGGAATAGATTGTCATTATATAGTTTAGCACTAGTCTGTTGATGGAAAAAGTCCAAAAATAATTTATGAATGTTTAAGTACAATACATTTTCATAACGAATACTTCTAAAGATAAAATATTGAGCCAAACAAAGGTGAAAAACTCTATAATAGCCCAAAGGAAGTAAAAGGTTTTTCTTTTTTGCTTAAAAAGAACCATTTTTATAAGAACTGCAGGCTAAAAATCGGTCAAGATTTAGGAACATACTCAGACCTCACCCGTGGCTGAGGAATGGTTGCATTACATAGATTCGGATTATTTGCAATTGGAACAAAATATATGGAAATTGTACGGGAACAACTTGCAGAACTCAATATTTCCCTTTGTATTTATCCAATATCGAAGCTCGTATCTTCTTAACAGGAAACAAATACAGTGTCTGGAGAACAACTAGTAACGAAATTTTGTTTCATGATCTTCAGTAAATACTAACCAGCCTAAAAAGCGTGTATGATAATAGTTTATTTAACACCAATTGCTAAGTAAGTGGTTGCACATTCATCCTAGCCAGAGGCTAATGTTTAATCGCTCCACGGCTCAGATCTCGGCGTAAAAGTCGAATTTACAGAGGGAGGAAAACCGGAGTACCCGGAGAAAAACCCTCGGAGTCAGATCGAGATCGACAAATCTCAGCTCACATGCCGAGTCCAGGAATCGATCCCGGGTCGTAGAGGTTGGAGGCACGACTGATGATCACTATGCACCAATTTTGCATGATTATACCTTTTAAGAACATTTTAAAAAAATATTTGACTCTAAAATCCCCAAACTATTTAAAGTGCATATGAAGAAAAACCTTTTTTCCCTAGTTCAAAAGTAGGTTACTTTTATGTTCAATTTCTGAAAAAAGTTTTGAAATCTGACTTTTATTTATTTTTTTTATAAGCGCTCGTCACTCACTCGTCTTCCCGATTTTGCCTTGTGGTGTCGTACATATAGAGCTTTAAAAATATGGGAAATCCGTGTGTTGTAGCTCTACATATAACAGAATGTACGACACTACAATGAAAAATCGGAAAGGCAAGTGACTTTTATGACGTCAGAGCCTAATTAGAACCTAGACTCCGAATTGCTCGTCCAAGACTTAGAATATGCAACTTTGCGCGCTTATAAAAAAATAAATAGAAGTCAGATTTCAAAAAAATTTTTTAGAAATTTAACCTAGAAGTAACCTACTTTTAAACTAGCGAAAAAAGATTTTTCCTTCATATGCACTTTAAGAACATTCCGCCTCTGCCAAAACAACACGTTCGTATAATAAAAGAGTTGCAGAACGCAATACTGACAATCATGATCACCTGATCGTCAGTGTTCAAACGAATTGATCAATTCTACGCTGAAATGTTTGTGACCATCCCATCCGGTAATCTAAGAATCAAACGCTTCAAACGATAGCGCACAAAATGCACAAAATCAAAATCCAAGTTCAATATTTTCTTGCGCCAATGACTATACTACCTAAACATTGTTTTTTTTCACAAATTCATGTATCTTCCTTTTTATTTTCAGTTCTCACTTCCTCCAACATTTCTTCGATGGCAAAGTTATAAAACTCCCGATTAATTTTCTTTAATTTTTCAAGTTCTTCCTTCAACTGCTGTCTGCTCTGTTGTGGCGAGACGCCGTTTTCCACTCCAATGTTGCTAGCTTGGGTTACCTGTGAGAAAAACAAGTTTAGGATTGCTGGGGTTACCTGTGAGAAGAACAAGTTTAGAACTGCAAGAACAAGGTCAGGATTGCAAGAGGTACCTGTAAGAGGAACAAGGTCAGGATTGCTAGGGTTACCTGTAAGAAGAACAAGGTCTGGGTTGCTAGGGTTACCTAATAGAAGATTAAGGTCAGGATTGCTAGAGGTACCTGTAAGAAGAACAAGGTCAAAATTGCTGGAGTTGAAAAATTTTTAAAAAGGCAAATTCGCCCATGGCTTTCCATTGCCAATTTTTAGTCCACAGTTTTTCTGGATCAGTGTATGCACCAATCATTGGAAATCCATAAAGGAGATGGAAGGAGTAGAATGGAGAAAGGATGACGAGGAGAAAGTCTGGGGGAATACAAACTTGACAAATTGGAAACTTATCTGGGTTATTGGTTGAGGAACATTTTCATATACGTTGGGGACTTTTTCGTCACCGAGGGGAAAAGGGGAAAGATTTAATAGTATTTTGGAACGTTTGTACAAGAATGTGTTGTTTGGGACACTGGTAGACATAATTTAAATGACGAACTGAACCATGTTCTCACAAAAAAAATTCTACTTGTTTTGGACTCATGTTAAAGAAGACCAACCATTAATTCCATTATGAAGTCCTGGGCCCAGTTGTTCAAAAGCCGATTAGCACTAACCCAGGGTTAAATGTTTAACGTACCATCCAATCGTACAAGGAGAGATTCTAGCTGTAATTTATTGACTAACAAAACTTTTCTTAGAAAATACAAACAGTATTCATAAATAACCGTTTAACTTTTCTTAAAGAAGAAATTCTTGTTTGGATTTGAACAACTGGGCCCTGGTGTAATGACGTAAGAGAAGACACTTAGCTTCCGGTTGAATACTACTACTGACAGCACAACATTTTCTTTCGTTTACAGCCTAAAACACAGCGAAGATTAACAACGAGACTCAGTTTGGTTGTTACATTTTTTCTTGTAAATCACTGATAATAGCGAAGGACGTGTTCACACTCCTACGTCACAGGTACCAATCCCCCACGGCTCGGCCAAACTTTAAATTTCAAACTATATTTCACATCTATGCCAAATCAAACTTAATTCCGAGTTCATAGAAGTCAAAGACAAAAACACAATACTGAGACTTAAATCAAGTTTGTGAAATGAAACTGGTTTTCGAGTTATATCATGGAAAAGACATCGAAAAATACTGTTCTCCAAATATTAATAGATCACTAAAATCAACAGAAAATATTTCTGTTTTTAAGACTCCAACAAAAACAACAAGAACAAAAACTCATAAGAATTGATTTATGCAAACGAATTTCATTTCTTGCCTCACCTCGAGTAATAACTGATCTCTCAAAGTTCTTTGGTCAAAGTCAGTTTTGCTTTCGTACATCGAGTCCTACAAAATAAGGTTATTTCTCAACGATACAGTAATAAGTTTTGAGAAACCAAAAATATGTGTTTAAGAGCTTTTTCATGTAGATCTGATGAGCTAATGATTCAATATCTAGAATATTGTTATTGGTTTCAATATGTTTTATATGTAACAGAAAATTTTGTAAAATCACCAAGCGTGGAAAAGGCAAGGGAACAATATGCGCACATATTCCCTCCTTCATCGGCTAAAATTATCAGATTACTTTTTACACCTCTTACCCATATCTTTAAAGGATTTTAAAGGATATTCGTACAAGTCCATTACTGACAATTCTCAACTTTTGAATAAATTTAATTTCATTAACAATTCCTTGAGCATTTTCCGTCAACGCTTTAACAAGAGTCTAGCTAAATCCTTTACGAGCCTAGTGGCCCAAAGTGCCGGTGCTTATCTTCGGTTTCCAGTGTTAAGCGGATGAGAGTCTAAGTGCGAAACCTTTCATGTGAAAATGAGTTCTAAATGGTCTACATAGCAGAAACATGTTTGAAATTAAAAAAGCTGTGTTGTTTATGAAATGAGTTCTGCATTCAGTTTCTTATTCATGCAACCAAAGTCATTTTCATAAGAATGGCTTTGCACTTAGTCTTGCATTGAAACAGAGGCACAGGGGACTCGGAAATAACGGTTTTAGTTATGTGGCCCTAGAGTGTCATTTTACTTTAGGAAAACAAGTAGAGGTAAATATAACAGATGCCAAATATTCAACCAAATTACCCATAATACTTTGTACTGCATTGTATTAAAGCGTCTAGCGTCTTTTAAAATAACCGGTTTAACACAATAACTAATAGAGTACACTCTGTAAACTGAACAGAACACAAAGGTGAGCCTTAGTTATGATACTATAAACTAATTGTGATTCTAAACCGGTGATTCCACATTATATTGCCGGTTAGTTGGGTGAAAACATATTCCATATTCGCGGAGTGGCGTAGTCACGGAGCAAATATGAGAAATATATTTCCCCCCAACGCTGGCAATATAATGTGGAATCACCGGCTCAGAATCGCAATTAGTTTTGCATCGCGACTTTTTCAATTTTTTTCACACGCGTTAATTCTGAGCCGGTAATTTTACATTATATCACGTCTCTCTCCCTGGCCAAAATGTTAACTGTATGGCGATACTATTCCAAACTAATAAAATACATACTTCGTTTATTGTCCCTGAAAACACGAGAGGAATTCCATCAGAAGCAACAGAATTTTGTGAGTTTCTGCCATTATCAGAAACTACACTGTAGTCAGTTGAAGTTGGGGCACCTGTGGATAAGTGTCTCTTGAGCGGTTGAACTGGGGGCCACTGTGATCTGGGTGCAGGAGTATTTAGGTGGAGAGGTTTAGGAATGATCTGAGCATTTGTGACTCCACCTAAAACATAAATAGAGGATATTACACGGTGGTACGAAGATATGAATTTTATTTTCGAGTTGCAAAACAATATACCGTGTAATGTTATTTTTATTATATGGAGAAAAGTATGAACGCGACGCGAGAAACCAATTCAACAAAAGCAAAAGGCGGGAATCGTGACGTCATTGAACGATACGACACTCACAAAGGTGACATACGGAAAATACGCTACTCGGGTCCCGGATGAAGTGGCGTATGGAATCTACGAGTGGTTTAGTTCCCAGTAAAACACTCTTCTCCATATAATAAAAACAATTATCCCCCTCAGTATCGGTGCATAGCGAAATAATAATCACTAGTCACCTACACTCCAGGGGATAATAGTTAATTATGCAGTTTTGGGGAGAATATAATGGCGGCATTTTGAACGAGTTTGGTGATATATTTTATTGCTTCTTGGTCATGCATTTAGTTTGGCCAATGATGTTGATGAAGTCTCAACAAGGCAGATTTAAACATCTGTCTGAACGAGGACCACCGCGAAAGCTATCAACTCTACTCACCTTTATTTCTCAAAAACATCTTATTTCATGTCATAATGTACTTGAAAACCTCTCATTCCAAAATGCAATATGGCGGCCTACACGCTACTGAGGGGCTTTACAAACCCTTTTTGTAATAATGTTTTCAACATATAAGTTAAGGGATCGTTCTAAACTCTGCATTTATGGAATCTCAAAACGCTAACACATCAAAAAATAATTTAGGGGATGGACAACAACATTTTTAATGAAAATTTCTGCCAGTTTCAGTCCTTTCTGCTGAAATTGAAATTGTTTATGTTTTAATATTTTTATGTTAAATATTTGGCCTCGTTTTAGTGTTGGAGCCTCACTTTCAGGTTTTGTCTTTGCCTTGTGTTTTAAGTTGTTTTTCATTAGTTTATTGCTGAATTGTAAGTGTAAAACAACAACAACAACAACAATTCAACACTTTCGATGGGCAAAATTGTGTTACTCTGTCAAATATTTTACCAGATTTCCGCTTTTTTCCCCAAATAGCTCCAGGGAGGACTAAAATTTGCATTATAAAATTGGTGTCATTACAAAAAGAAACGGAATTCAAAACTTTTGCTAACATCAAAAAAAACAAAAGTTGTAGTTAAATAAACAGTCATAACTAGAATTAAGAGATAAAACGTAGCAAAAGAGGTCAGTTTTGGAAAGTTCACAATTAGCGTGAAGCATTGAAGTCAGCCCAGTCAGCAATATGTCATCATCACTTTATCGTTCTTCTTTACCAAATATGGTTCAAAACCGTGACTAGTATGTTACAAAGTATTCAGGGTAGTAAAGGGTTATTTCAAGAAACAAGAATTTACGGTTTAAAGTGATCTAAAAATGTAAATTGAACATTTAATGAGAAACGTGATTTCGATATAGCCCGTAGAACGCGATTTTCCAATTTCTATGGTTTGATCATCCGTGAAACGAGAAAAGGTAATTTTTGGTTCGTGAAAAGTATTTTTAGTTTTCGAGAAATGTGATTCATGATCGAATAAAAACTATGCCTTTTCAATGGCACTGCACTTTGCAGAATTGAAAATTAAATTTTAATTTTTTGGCCAAAATAAGCTGAAAAACCTAGACAAAATATCTTTCACCGTAGATGTAGAAATCTCAGCCAGAGGTATGGTCTAGAAACAATTAGGTTTTCAAGGTTGAGTACCTTGGTGAACAATAAAACATTTTGAAGTATCAAAAAATGAATTCGAAATCTTGATAATACCATTAACTTCAGGCCTTCGAGAATAATCTGAGATCAACAGAATTCGATTCTGCGCGGGTAACTAGCAATCCGAATTAGAAACTCAAAAGATTAATGAATTAAAAGTGTTCTAGTTAAAGCGTAGTTTTTCAAATAAAAACACACAAATGACGCATTCTTTGTGGTAGTTTCCGCATCAAGACTATTTCAAACTGTCAAATTGAAATTATCTTGATTAATTTATGTTCATTTGGCGATGATTGCTTGCCATATGTGGCATATGACTGAAAGATTATGTAAACGTTTTAATTTTTTAAAAAAAAGAATGCTTTTTCAAAAATTGTTTTGGTAAGTCTGCTTAGTATCTCAACATTTCTCTCATTAACCACTGTTACAAAAATGAAACGGAAAACGTCAGAAACTGCTTTAACAAAAAAATCAAGTATTTCATTTAGAGCTATACTATAGTGATTGACAAAAACCCTTTGACCGCAATTGTAGTTAAATATCGTTATGTGAGCTATAAAATCCAAAAAACATCTCTGACCCTTTGTGACACATGCTGATTTGTTTAGTGTTTTGAAAATAAGGGACATCGATGCCAAACCGGGCACCAAGTTAGAACCAACAGATAACTTTCAGCACTACGGCAAATTTCGTTTTATTATCTTGCTTCAAAACCAGTTTAATTCATCTCAGTTGATATTACACAATTGGGGCATGATTATAAATGGTGGTAATTAAGTTCCTTCAACTAATAACTCGATTTATAAACACCGCTATAACATACTTTTAGAGTTATTTGTAGACCTCTTTGGGTAGCCGATAATGAAATCTTAACTAAATGATAGCAAGTGATTTAACCTTTGCGTTAAAAAGATCTAAAAATTAAACTTTAATGAAAAGGCTTGTATAAATGAAGGTTACTTACAGAACGACTGTTGATTGCGGTACAGCGGGAATTCCTGATATATTCTTCTCATTACATCTTACTGTCGGACCAGCTTTCGTTCTGTAACAAAGGCAACTTGACGGACAGGCCACTGAGAAGTTTGGTAAAAAGAGGAAACCGACTATAAGGGCAATATAAATGCTTTTCTTTGCAAGAAACAAGACTTCACATGATGAGAGCATTTTCCTATCGTGTCAACGAACTGTTATTTGATGACACGAGTTTGGCTCTATTTCTTTCTAATTCCCATGGTGCGTGGTTTTAAGTTTCAAAAGGTGCTGATCTCCGAGATTGAGTAGCTGTCATTCATAGGGGCTCTTAAACAATTCAGACATTGTATTAAATATGTCCTGGGCTTCAGCCAACCAGTTTCCTGTGCGATTTGTTTGTGACTCGACTTGTGGGATTCGATCTCTACATGCATTGTTCAGGCGTGGCCCAAACGCACTTCCTGTTCAATTTTCCGAATTCATTTTTCTTTACACGATAGAAACTCCTTTCTAAAATATGCAAAGAATGGTTTAAATGGAGAAAAGCCATCATTGTTGTCGTAAGCATAGTACAGTATTTATTGTCGAAACCTCGTCCATTGCCTTTTTTGCGTTTTAAAAGTTAAATTAACTCTCTGACACTGTCACTGGGATGGGTAGTATGGGATGCGTTGTTCTAAATTCATGCAGAGATTTTCTCTGTAAATATGAATGGTAAAACGCATCTTTCAGAGTTACGAAGGGAGAAACTTGCTGATTCCAAAATTATGGATCTAGAGCATTTCTTTAAGGTTGGAAACTGTGAACATTTCATCAGTTAAAAATTAAAAATTATCAAATACATAGTTATGATAGACGACATGCATTCCACATTCCACATAAATCAACCACACTTGGCCATACTCCTTGGCATTTCAAGGTTCAATAATAATTAATATGGAATGGTATAGACTCTGAAACACGTATCAAATCTTTCAATATATTTAAGAATATCATAGAAAGATCTCTAATTGGCAAAGATAGCAGCAGTGACATGATATCCCTTTTATAAAAAATCTCTTGTTTCTTATTGCTTCGTTGCCAATTTCCATAGGACTTTTTTTGCGTAATTTCAAGTTTGATAGTTAGTATCGGTTATACTATTTTAAAGTATAATACCATTACATAGTCATAGTACAAAATAGTAAGTCACAGTTAATAAATTTCTTACTAGGGATCTACAAATTCAAACATTTTTTTTCTTTTCTATAAACTCCCTCATCACTTTTTTTGTCCAACTAATAATATACATCGGTGATCGGTGATGGAAGCAATAAAATAGAAATTGAAATTGAGTTGAAAAATTTAAACTTGGGACTGAAATTAGTTCTAATCGTTTTCTGAAAAACCGACTCGATACCAGCAGTATCCTTGCTATTTGATTGTCAGAAATGTACATACAATAGAACTTGCTCATAAAATGCGACGTATAGTTTTTAAGCGAAGTTTCAAGACTTTCCTTGTCATACAGTTGAAAACTCAAAGGAGTTTGTTACCCCCAAACGAACCGATGAAGCAAGGACAAAAACCATATTTAAAATAGTTACTATTTATGAAATTGGTCACAACTGGATTGAAAAGGGTTAACAATAACAATTACCATGTGAAACTGTTTTTTTTATCAAAACAAGGCGCTTTAGAAGCGTTGACTGGCTTGTTTATCTTGGCTGTTTATCTTGTTTCTTGGTTGTTGTTGTTGTTGTTCTGGCCTTCCTAAATGGACTTTGTGCTTCCAGCTGCGACCGCAAGGAACAGTGGGATACACATTTTGTTTGGAGGACAAAAACGAAAAACAAACCGATTTAATAACTGGGCTTTTCACGAAATTAACGTGGTTTTAGAGAAAGCGTGTTGTTTAAATGTTCAATTCAAATATAACCAATTTAAATAGTACACAACTTGATAGAAACGCTGCATTTTTGAAATAAACTTCTGAACAGACATATAAACTATTATGCAAAACAGTAACTGTTAAAATTAGCAGGATACCTATATAGCTAAATGGTTTCGGCTCCATTAAAACTATACTAATGAAAGTTCGCATGAAATAAATACCATCTAAAAGTTTGAAAGTATTTAACCGCGTTAATCCAATGAGATTTCAACAAGTTTTTTTGGGATCCACAACTGAAGTCTCATCTTTATTGTTATTAGCGTATAGTGATTACCGCCTAAATTTCAAGCGCGTTGATAGTATCTTGTTACGTGCGTGAGATAACTTGTACCTACAACACGAAAGTTGTTTAAAATTATCCGGGCGCCACGGGGTATGGTGTACGTTATTTCAGTTCAGAACATACTGTTAGGAATGCTAATGTTATTAATTATTTTCTATCATAGGTTTCGTTTTCATTTACAGTAATTTTTCTGCGGCGAGAACGAACCACTAAAGTTCCAAACCTGAATTTAAAATTTGTAAACAATATCTGGTTCTAGATTGGCGATTGGTGTAGGATACAAGATGGAGGCAACTTTGCTTTGAAAAACTGATATTAAAAAATTCCTTAACGAAGTATAAACATTTCATTAAAGAAAAAATAGTTCTCGAGATTACAATTTCCGCCATTTTCAAACTCCATAGCTCATGTTCAAATGATAACAACGTTCCGAGATCCGCTTAATTCTTCATATCCTACGAAAGCCGAATTCATTAATTGCTTTGTTATTTATCAAAATATTTTCAAACACTTAAAGGAGAAAATGAGCTTTATTTTCACTAATTTCACACCGTAAAACTTTCGTAAAACTGAACTAAACGTGTGTTTTTAGCCAATCAGAATCGGGGAAATATTTTGAATGAATGATATAATTATGTACTCATGTTAACAAATTGAGAGATAAAAACGATAAAAGCGAAAGTTAAATAAGACATCGCAATTTGATTCGTGTGGCAGTGCCGCATGTGGCAGTGTAGCGTGTGGCAGTGTCGCATGTGGTAGTGTAGCGTGTGGTAGTGTCGCATGTAGCAGTGTCGCATGTGGCAGTGTCGCATGTGGCAGTGTCGCATGTGGTAGTGTCGCATGTGGTGGTGTCGCATGTGGTAGTGTAGCGTGTGGCAGTGTCGCATGTGGCAGTGTCGCATTGTGGTAGTGTTGCACGTGGCAGTGTCGCACGTGGCAGTGTCGCATATGGCAGTGTCGCATGTGGTAGTGTAGCGTGTGGCAATGTCACATGTGGTAGTGTCGCATGTGGTAGTGCAGCGTGTGGCAGTGTCGAATGTGGTAGTGTCGCATATGGCAGTGCCGCATGTGGTATAGTGTAGCGTGTGGCAGTGCCGCATGTGGTATAGTGTAGCGTGTGGCAGTGTCGCATATGGCAGTGCCGCACGTGGTAGTGTCGCATGTGGCAGTGTAGCGCAGGCAGGGTAAATAGTGTCCCAGATGAAGTTGCCTTGTAGTAAAGAGAAAGAGGTAAAGCCGTTGAGAAGATACACGATGGAAATGAAACAAAAAATAGAAACGGCCTTTCTTTGAACATGCAAAATTTTATTACCTATTCGATTATTTCTTCATAAAGAAATCTTTCTTCCTGGTCTTGCGATGATTACAATATTATTTAGGTGGCCAAAAGCCTGCTATTTAGGCCCTACTAATTGTAACATAATATATGGCCTACTATTTAGGGCCTACTAATTTTATGGTTTACTAATTAATTGCCAACTAATTAGGGGCCTATTACTCATGGCCTACTATTTGCAGTCTACTAATTTTAACGCCTAATAATCAAAGACCTAGTAATTAGATGCTTTCTACTTATGACCTATACTGATTAGAGACTTACTAATTAGGGAAATAACAAGTGCGTGTTAGTCCGACGGGAATTAAACCCGAATTTCCCGCACGATATACTTCTGCCTTAACAACTTCCCTGAACTTGCACCGTTTTAATCCGAATCGTTTTTTGAGGTAGCGTTTTAAGGTTGTACCTAGAAATTTGAACTCGAAACACTCAACAGTGAACATAGATATTAATTTGTGCATCTTTTTTAAAAGGAAAATAATATTCTGTGATGAAGGACACAGAAGTAAATAATAATTGGTGATTCTCCCACAAAGCAGACGAATCTCATGCTCTGTTATGACTAATGTTATGATCACGGTATAAAAAACTCAAACCGGTAAACTACTCAAAACAGAACTGATTGAGTGAGTGGGTTGGCTAGCGCCTTATGGTTACAAGGTAATTTATTTATCTCAACTAACATTTCTCTGAACTTCGTTTATCACTTGGAAGAGCGTCATACATCTTCTTCAAAAGGTAATAACACGAGGTGCAAACTAATTCATGAGAAGGATACACCAGCCGCACTGCGGGCGAGCAGACGACTACTCACACGAATCTGTTGAACGGTCAGCAGTATGTGAAACGAGAGACTTAGTTTTTTGTCCTCCCACTGGTAATAATGTAATGCTTAGACAAACTCGTTTGGGAACATTGAGGGTCGACGGGAAACAAAATTCACTGTTTCCCGAGGGGGGCAGTCATTAAGTGCTTATTGACCATTTGATAAGAGCTTGTTTGACAAGTCGTGATACCGGCTAATCAGGCGGGAACTCTGCAGTTGTTTATCTCATGATTGTGCACACGCGGAGTCTAAAATTTCTTCAACAAAGCTATACAAATAATACTTTGACTAATTATAGTTAAGGAAATAATTCTGAGATTGACTAAATTTTGCGTTGCGTTTAATTTCCAAATAGGTTTCCTGTAGTATCGCCATACAGTTGACATTGTGATCGGGAAGAGAGACGTTATATAATGCAGAATCACCGGCTCAGAATTAACGCGCGTGAAAAAAAATCGCGATACAATACTAATTGCAATTCTGAGCCGGTGATTCCACATTATATTTCCGGCGTTGGGAGAAAATATATTTCTCATATTGGCTTGATGGCTGCGTCACTCCGCCAATATGGAATATATTTTCTCCAAACTAGCCGTTAATACGATGTGAATCACCGGCTCAGAATCGCAATTTGTTTATAATATCATTGTGGATACTTAAATATATTGCTCGATAAAGGATTTACATGCCTGTTGGAATTTCAAGAAAACGTATTGACAGCATACAATGCTCCTGACTAACTTTTTTATTCAATTCTTTGCTACAACCATTATAGGAACCACACGTTTCCTGAAATTTCAAATTGGACACAGCAGGTTTCCGTGCATTCAGTTCATATTCTATATTTGTATAGATTTTCAACAAAAGGCGTTGTACGACTTCCTCCAATAATAATACTGATTACCCTCAGTTTAATAGAAATCATCTTCTGGCGGTAAACCACATTTAAAAAATTCAACCTTCGTTTAATGTGAAAAACCAGCGCACACAAATAGTCCCGCAGATTTCGGTTCATCTGTCAATAACCACGACATATTTATCATAAAAGTATTTAGGATGTAAACTTTGTTTAATTATAATACAATTTGCACTGACAGATCCATACAGGTAGCAAAAAGTACTTGAGTTGAATGAGTACATGAACAGAACACTAACGTAAGAATATAACAAAAGATTCGTGGCAAGCATGAACAAAGCAACACGTGCATAATCATTGTTTCAGTGATCTCTAATAAAGTTGCCAAGACATGTATACCGCAAAATCCGTGGTATAAGCCGACCCTTTCTTTCAAGGCTAAAAAAGATATAAATAAATCCAATATTTCATAAACACACGTTAGCATCTTCTCATAATTGAAACTATTTGTGCAATATCAGATTTATGCCACCAAGAGTAGAAATAACGTACATTTTTCCTCTTTTCCACTTTCCAAAAGTAAAAGTTCGTTGCACAAGCGAACCACAAACTATGTATAAAAAGATGGGGTATACACTGGCATTTAGCGAAACACTCAGTAGATAAGTTACAAACCTTTAAAAGATATTATTAACAACACAGGCAGCGTGGCACAGTGGTCAGTTGGGGCTTTGAATGCGAAAGACCCGAGTTAGATTCCCCGACTCTGACCACTGAATGAATTTGTCCTCGGTGATCCCAGGGGCAAATTTACCGCACTTTGTAAATAGCCAACTGGTTTGCCTCCTACCAGTTAGGGTTCTTAACTGGGGAAGAGAGAGGTTTTTAATATGACACTGAAAAGCCCCTTTGTAGAGTTGTAATCAAGTGTGTATTTTTTTTTATTCTTACCTTACTTAGCGTGAACAAGGCTCCCAGAAGAGTCGTCGAAAGCTTGCTATTGCTTTCAAATATTATTTTATTTTTTTTTAGAGTTATATTACTTTTTGAAATATGACTGGACCAGTACAGCAAAACATTCACAAAAATACCTTTTCATGTATCAGTTTTAATAAGAACTTTACTGGAAAAAAGCGTTGCCTCATTTTTTCCCCTCCTTGCAAGTTTTAACTGTTTAAGGTATGGAAAAGTTTTGAGGTTGTTAAAATTCGTTTATAACTTAATTTACAAACAATTTACAGTTATTAGCTTTACAAAGTAACTATTTCACCCTTTCAGTCCCAGTTGAATTATTAAGTTCTCCCAACTTGAGCCCATAATTTTCATTGAACAAGTTTGACTGAGAGAATTTCACTTTTAATCATCTGTACGGTTATTAACCCTTTCTGTCCCAGTTGAATTATTAAGTTCTCCCAACTTGAGCCTATACTTTTCATTGAACAAGTTTGAGAGAATTTCACTTTTAATCTTCTGTAGTTTGCATTGTTTGATCAATTCTCTTTTTCTCATTACTAAATGTCTTATTTTGTAGTTGTTATTTAAGGAGAAGTTGAGTATTGATAACTGATTGGGAGAGAAAGGGTTAAAGATATTTACAAATAAAATAACTTTTTTTTCTAAGTTAAGCATGGCCCAGATGAGGGAAATGAATAACGAGAGTATCATACGAAAGTGGACATTTCGCTGCTGATTTTGTTGTGACTATTAGCAGTTATCACTGAAAATAATGCAACAAAACTATACTTAGAAAAAAACGTAAAAAATCAACTAAAACAATAATTACTGAGGTGCGTGATTTCTGTTCTAAAACGGTCTCTGGTAAGTTTTAACAAACTATTTCGAACAACGTCTAAAATAACTCAAATATTAATGAAAAATAATCAATGTTTAAGTTCAAAAGTGTCTCTGGTTTTTATAAATAGAATTATACTCTCTAGTGTAGAGTTCAAAGTCAGGTGAACAAACTCCACATTTACAATATCTTCAATGTTTTGAAATCAGATTAATGACATTTACTTTTATAATAATTTGTTTTGGAATAATCCTTTCGTCTTCTCACCAATGAGAAAACATCGAAAAGTATTTGATATGGATGCCCTCTATATTATTTGTAGAAGCAGCAAGAATCATGTTTAAGACGAACTATACTTGTAGCACATCATTGTTGGGTTCAGTTTCCACTGGCGGAAAAGGCTCATTATCTGATTCCTGTTAATAGAAGCACCAGACAAAGATTAGTAAGGAACAAATGCAATCATTTGATAAAATTATCATGAATATCGATTACCATTCTTTTTTTTAGGTCCGGGTTTTGTTTTTCCACCATGAATCTTTCATGAACTAAAGCGATTACTGAAAACATATATTTAGTAATATGATTATGTCCTTGCAACCCCAAGAGCTCCAAAAACGTTTTCTATTATCATAACCTATCACCACTAAACTACCACGACTATCGCAACCACAAAACAACATTACAAAAGCCACCACGATCAAAATCACTACCACGAACTTAGCACCATTATTACCACCATCATCATTAACGATCAGCAACATCATCATCATGCAGCACCATCAGCAACATCATCATCATGCAGCACCATCATGTATCATCATCATCATCATGCATCAACATCAGCAGCAGCACCATCATCATCATCATCATCATCATGCATCATCAGCAGCACCAACATTATCATCATCAGCAGCAGTAGCAGCAGCAGCACCATCCATCATCGTCACCACCACAATCAACATAAAAACCCAACTTCACAACCATCGTTATTATCACCATCAAGATTACCACCACTTTTTATATGAGTGGGCTCGTTGTGTTACTGGCTGTACGGGCTACGAGAGTTAACAACATTTTTCATCATCAGCACCATCAGCAGCAGCAGCAGCACCACCATCACCACCAGCAGCAGCACCATCATCATCATCATGCATCATCATCATCATCAGCAGCAGCAGCACCATCGTCATCATCAGCACCATCATCATCATCAGCATGCATCATCATCAGCACCATCATCATTATCAGCACCATGCATCATCATCATCAGCAGTACTCACCATCATCATCAGCACCACCATCATCATCATCAGCAGCAGCACCATCATCATCATCATGCATCATCATCAGCAGCACCATTATCATCAGCAGCAGCACCATCATCATCAGCAGCACTAGCACAAAGGGGAAAAAAAGTGTTAGTTTGAGAACAACGCAATAATTTGACGTACAAGAATTATT
>JAOTRI020126500.1:0-11735 GCA_028564885.2 Zoanthus sanctaehelenae
AAACTGATGTAGAATGAAAAACAGAAGTGGAGAGACTGAAATATCATCACTGTATGAATTATTTATTGATAAATGATACAAGATTTACCTTAATTGGTTGTAGATATAGCTTTTTTTATTTGAGAAAAAAGCAACTTTCAAGCAACTTTTTCTTTTAAAAAATGTGCAACTTTCAGGCAACTTTTGAACATTTTTGGAGCAACTTCTGAGAGATTTCTGAGCAACTTGTGTAAATGCCTATCTAAAACTGACTTTTATCAAGTTGAATATAGAAACTAATATGACTAGGAACTAATACTACCAGTACTGACCTAAAAGGCATTTGTGAAAAGTTAACTGTTAAAGCTACTATACTACCACTATTCTCCTACTCTACAAAATATGTAAAAATGCTTTGGAAGTATGTAAAAGTTTGAGTCATGCCAATAAAGCTCGTTCTACTACTACTACCACCACTATACTATTGTTTTTATAATTATTGTTGTTGTTATTATTATTATTATTATTATTATTATTATTATTTTTATATACTACTACGTAATAGTGACAAGTACTACTTTTCTACTGCTATCTACTTGTCTTACAATTGTTGATTATAAGCTCTTGTTACATCGATCGGTCGAGTTATCTATTGCTATTTCTTTCTTTCTCCCTCTCTCAACCCTTCTATTGAAATCAGCAGATATCTAGCAAGACCTTCAAAGGGAAACAGAATATTAAGTGTATTTTAATATAGATTGATATGTTATCTTATCATGCAAGGGGAACCGATAAAATATACTACGTGAATTAAAGTTTTGGTGAATCATTTTATATTTGCTAGAACAGATTCTGCTCTCAAATCTAAGAGTTAATTAGACTTTTTACACTAAAGAAAGTTGTCTCGAATTAGTGTAAAAGTTGATCGAGCTAACATGTGTTTAGTAATTATAACTAGCACGCCTCAGTTCACCATTCAGAAAAAAAGTTGTGTTTTCATTAAATTAGTCAGTGATTAATGATCGGGATTGAACAGGAAAATTTTTGGGAGATATCATCGTTTAACTTCAGATGCAATAACAGAAACAAAATTTTCTTTAAACGCACAGGAATGGTGTGGAATAGGAATTATATCCTATTTTATGTGTTGTTAGCCTGAACTCGGCTGTGCACCCAAAGCATCATCATCAAAAGACAAAAAGGAAGCTTGATTAATGTTAATTAAATTGTAGTTCAAACATCTTGAATTGCTCTTACGCTTTATGAATTAAATATAAATTCAGTTTCAGTTTATTCAGTTTATTGATTTTGCCAAAGAGAGAATAAAGTTACATAAATATATAATAAAAAGTGGCAAGGAAACCCAAAAGAAGCCAAAGGCTTATTGATATGGATCACCTTGACTAGATTTAGCATCAAGTAAAAAAATAGATAATAACTGTGAGGATGGATAAACAAACTAAGGATAAAGAATTAAACTATAAATTACTATTCAAATTCAGTTTTAAAAGCAAATGCGAAAAGCAACCTTAAGAAAAGAAAAATAGCAAAAAGCGAAATGGCATAAGCGGAAAGTGTGAACTGAAGTCGAAGGACTACTGAAAACTTGTTTTAAGCATACACAAAAAAGAGGTAGTACTTGGTGCTTTCTTAATTTCATCATTTAAAGAATTGAACAACCTATAATTAGGGCCTTGAAAACGAAAAGAGAAGTTTTTTTATATTTGTTCCTGGCAATAAGGTAAGCGGAAAGAATTTTTGTTTTTAGTATTATAAGTCAGAGTGTACCTGTTTGGTAATAGCAAAAATGGCATTGAGGAAAACTTTTCTGATATAAAAACATTAATTTGGGTATTTGAACTTTGATAAAATTTTCATATTTTAGTAATTTAAAACGAGAAAATATTGGCTGGGTATGTGCATCGTCAGTAAGGGTTTTTTGAAATTATTCAAACTACACGTTTTTGAAGAGTCAAAAGAGTTAAATGCGTCTGAGTTTAGCCAATGGTAGCTTGATCCCCATACGCCAACACAATAAAATAAGTAAGGATATACTAAACTGTAATACAAAGAAAGTAAAGAAGACTGATTTAAGCAAAAACTTGTAGTAAATTATACTAATAGACTTTGATACTTTTCTTGCAAAATTTAGAAGTTGAGGAGACCAAGAGAGATTTTCATCAATGATAACACCTTAAAACACAACTTCTTTAACACGAAGTCAAAATTTTGTTTTTTCTGTGTCGATTTACAAATGTTAAAATTTGCTTTTTTGATATTTATAGACAGCTTATTTTCTTTAAAGCAGTCAGACAATTTAGTTAATTTGTGTAAGTGAATTCAGGTCTTTATGTGAGTAAAATATATTTGTATCGTCTGCAAATAAGATTAGATCCAAAACCTTAGACACCTAACAGAGTCAGAGATCATTAATATATATCAAAAACAAAATATGACCTAAAATGAAGCCCTGTGGCACCTTGCATTGTATATGTTTAGGAGCAAGCTAGCACCATTGAACTGAACAAAATGGTTCCTATTTGAAAGACAACTCCTAACCATTCGAGCGCAGTGCCACGGAGACCATAAAACTCTAATTTATGCAAAAGGATCTCATGATCTACTGCTTTAGACAGATCAATAAATAAACCTACAGTGAATTTACCTTCATCAATAGCTGCGGAGATCTCGTCATATAATTGAACTAAGGCATGCAAAGTGGAGTGATGTTTTCCGAAGCCATATTGACAGGAAGAAAGAAATATAAACTTGTCCAGAAAATTTGATAGGCGATTTGTAAAAAATCATTTCCAGAATCCTAGAAGAAGCTGGAAGTATTGAAACTGGCCTGTAATTAGAAAACTAAGAAATAATACCAGATTTAAACAGTAGAATAACAAGTGCTATTTTCAACTAATCAGGGCCAATAACAGGCACTTAAAGATAAATTTTGAAGACATAAACTAAAGGAGTAATGATTAGTCTGAAAGACTCCGTCTTAACTTTTATAGTAATATGATCGTTTCCCACGGCAGTCCCCGATTTTAAATTGCTACAAATTTCTAATTTCTGTTCTGTTGTAGGTTCTAAAAAGGTAGAGTTACAAAGATTTCATATAAGGACGGAACGAGTTTGTTGGTGGCGCTATTTTCTTAGCTAGCCGATATTTGAGAAATAATTACAAAAACTATTTGCAATTTCTTTCGAATTAGATATTTTTCTGCAATCGGTAGAAAAAGATGTTACAGTGTTTGTTTTACATTTTCTCCTGTTAAGAACTTCATTAAGTATTCTCCAGGTTGATATTATGTCTGATTGACACGCCTCTAACTTCTTTTCATTGTAGTTACGTTTAGCTTGTCTTAAAGAACGTGTTAAAATATTCCTATAACTTTTATAACGCCTTTCGTTATCAGGTGTTGGCATGTTTAAATATATAACATTTGTATAAAGTATTTTTTTAACAACTTAAAGATACCTTTAGATTACCAAGGTTTGTTGACAAAACACTTTCTAGCTTTCACCTTCTTCAAAGGAAAATTAATGTTGTAAACAGAAATAAATTTGCTTATAAAGGCTGCATATGATGCCCTGTTGTTGTCGCATTCCGGCATGCACAGCACTCCAGTCTGCATTGCCAAGCTCTTCTTTAAATTTTGAACAATTATCAGCCCTTTTATCACGAAAGGTTAACCATATGTATCAAGCTTGCTTTAAGGTATTAAACAACTCTAAGTTAAAATCAGCGAAAAGAGGTTAAAAAGTTTATGTATTTTTGCTCTAGTTTCGAAGCTTTAACCTGCTTGTTTGAGGCCTCAAAAAGAAGTTAGATAACAACACAAAGATACCGCAGGACGCAGGGAATGATGAAGTAGCGTTGAGCTTTTGACTTTTTTCTATCTGGCAGATAAACCACAAAAAAAAGATCCAAGATTTTATTAATTAGTCTCCACAGTTCTGTTTAAGATCCGTTTATTTTGTTTTGTTTTGTTGGCGGATGTTTATGACAAACAATAGCGACACCAGAATTTTCCGCAGTTCATACTAGTTGAACAGGTGGTTCCATTTTTATTTCCTTAATCAGTTTCGAACCGCTTGTTCAAAGAGATTATACACAAGAATGTTTTAAACACGCCACGTTATCAAGTGAGTGAAGAGTGTTTACCCTTAATAAAAAAAAGTTTGCATTATCGAAAAATTCGTCATGATTTAGGTTCCGTTTAGTTACTTTAGAAACCGTGGTTATTTAATAAAATCTGAACTCTGAAAGCTGAATGAATTCACTACTTATGAAAGCCTCTAATCAATCTAGAGTAGAGCTGTCGCTAGCTTTGCCAACAAGCTATACTTCCCTGAAAATGAGATCAATATTTTTTAAAAAACAACTTAAAAATGAATAACTTTCAGAGCAAAAACGCGAAAACAAAACCTTGTGTTTCACTGAGCGTTTTTGCTGTTGCACCGACGAACTCGCACACTTCTGACATTAGTACGTTTTCCTCCTTATTCTGTTACAACTATAGTTTCCATAAAACCAAAACGTGACTGTATGTGCAACATATTTACTTCAGTAAATTAATTTTGATGTCAGATTCTATTGTTATTGAATTTAAGCCAATACGATATTGTGTTTGATGGCTCTTCAGTGGAGTGGCCAGGCGGAAACTGTTTTCCCAGTTTTCGTAATATTACTCTTTTCAAAAATATTGGTTATTTTAGTTCTTTTAAAAATTAATGTATAACTTTTTTATTCTTGTTTTATAGGACGTTTTTGTTGCACGTTGATTAAGACACTGATAAACAAGGGGTTGATTTAAAATACTAATTAATTTGGCATACAAAAGGCTTATTCAAATGAAATCAAGTGGAAGTGACGACTGCCAGAGATCGCAGGCGCCTTTAGACCCATTGCTCATGAGCCAATACAATCCCTATTGCTTCGTGTGTAGGAAGTCATTCATTCTCATTCAAACAATAATCGCAAAGGTTTGCTGACATTTTGCTCTTAACATACCGCGCTACTGCATGAAAACAAAAAAAAAATGGCCAAGCCACATTGTCTGCTGCAGCTACTGACTGTTTATTGGTTCTTTAGCTTGACAGTAAAAGGTACAATCGTGTTTACTTATTTTTGATAGCTTAGTGTAAAATATTGCCTCAAGGATAAGAGTTTATTGATATACTGGTCGAACACTAGTCTCCGAGACCAAGTTTCAGATAAGATTTTAGACTGACCATACTTCTTACGAAGAATTAATAATTCTATACTGCTAGGCCACAAAGTTTCTTCTATAATCATCTCAAATAGTTGACCATGTAAAACTTGAGGGTGTGTGAAAACAAATTTAGTCGAAAATTTTACATTTCCATATTCATAAGAGAATTACAAAATTCAATTTTCAAAAAATATGAAACTTTCTATAAACGAATTTTTTTGTGTTTGAAGTTAGCTTTTTACTCAAGAACACTTTTTCTTTGTTGTAAATTAAACACTTAAAGCTTTTTATTTTGTTTGTGCGGGGACCGAGAACTTTGCAGAACAAACTCATTATTTTTTTAACTTGAAGCTTTCAATATACTAGAAAAATAGAAACCTCAAAGTTCCTCAAAAAACTTTAAACCAGCTGTTGATTTTAAAAATCACTTAGTCTTCCTTGAATAATTATTTTAGTTTAATTCATTAAAAAAGCATCAACTAGTTTTTGACAAATTTTCTATTCATATTTACCAGCTAAATATAATGAAAAAAAACCGAACAACATTGATATATTTAATTATATTCTATTTATATTTGGGAACTAATTATCTAAAGATTCACAAATTATATTTTAATAAAAAATATGCTTTTTTTATTAAGCAAATTGCTAGAATTAACTCAGTAAGTTTTTATTTAATGGCTTTTGAGGAAATGAAATGTTCTATTTGAATAAAGAAAACATGTAAAAATGGTGATGAAGCTACTGCCGTTGTAAATGAAACTAAGAGGTACAGTAATTCTTGTTATTTCGAATGAATATATTTCAACAACAATTCGTAAAATTTCAAATATAATATAATCCACGAATCTGAAAAACTTCCAGTTTCAAATGTTTAGAAGAATACTAACTAACTAACTAGCTAACTAACAAACTATAACTAACTAACTACCTAACTAACTAACTAACTAACTACCTAACTGACAAACTAACTAGCTACCTAACTAACTAACAAACTAACTAACTAACTAAGAAACCAACTACGTACCTGACTATAACTAAATAACCTACAAACTATCTAGCTACCTAACTATCTACCTACCGACCTAACTAACTAACTAATTTAACTAAGAAACCAACTACCTACCTACCTAACTAACTAACTAACTAACTAACTAACTAACTAAGACTGAAACCAACTACGTACCTAACTAACTAAATAACCTACTAACTATCTAGCTACCTAACTACCTACCTACCTAACTAACTAACTAACTAACCTACTAACTAAAGATATAAATAAATAACTTACTACCTACCTACCAAAATATCTTGCTAACTTACTAACTAACTAAATAACTAAATAAATATATAAATAACTTACCACCTACATACCTACCTATCTAGCTAACTTACATACTATAGCTAAGTAGCTAACTTACTAACTAACCATCTTATTATCTTCCTTTTACTTCGACGAAGGACTAACGTCCGAAACGTCAGTAAGTATTCTTTCTTTTATACGGTGTATAATTTACATATTTATTACTAAATTGTTTCTTTAAAAACAACGACGCAGCTCAAACTGGTCAATTTACAGCTAGTTAGTTTTCTCTGTATATAATTATTTCTATTGTTACTTTTTATCTTCACTCCGACGAAATGCTCTGATTAAAGGGTCCGAAACGTTATTGTCTTATTTCTTTTTAAAAAATGTTAAGTTCAGAACAGTATGTAATTTAGAGTGCTAGTATTTCGAGCTGTGGTTCTTTTTTAAAGAATCAATGTCATGGCGTTGAGTGCATGAATGAAAGCGTGGCCATCTATATTGAACAATTCTTTATTGAGAAATAGTACCTTGCTAGATTCAGCTCATTTTCCTGTGCCCAGAAAAAAACATAAGCGTGTCCTGTCGAAAAATAAAACCCCATGTTTGCATGGAAATCAGAAACATTGAACTATACCTTGATGCAACTATTTCGAAATAATATTGTAAAAATGTTTTTGTTTCAATTGCACGCAGAAGCCAAAGAAAGAACAACGTATCGTTTTGTTCTTATTTATGCGAAACAAACTTTATTTGATTTTAAATTATTTTCTTAAACCATTATACCCTTTTAGTTTTTTATTAAGACTGAACAACTTCAAAAACCGAGAAGAGCCAATAGTTTTTTGCTTTAGACGTTTTTTTACTTCAGACTTTTCATGGATGGATGCAAGATAGATATTAAGTAATTCTTACATATTGAACCCCTTTCACCAGTTGGTGGCATTGAAGTCAAGGAACACTTTGAGGTGAACGTGTGCCCGCTGGCAGTACGCCTGTCTCACCGCCTGTACCGCAAGATCATGGTGTTCTTTTTCCCTCGACGGGCCGATGAATACGAGTCTGCTGAAGTGGAAGAGTTTGATCTTGGCTTTAGAGGTATCATTTGGATTTAACATCTTTTTAATATTATTTTAATGACTCGGTTCTTTTTTATTATCGTATCTCAAACCTTCATAACGGTCTTTCATATTAGTTTTTTTTCTGACAAAAACTGTTTATAAGCAGTGAGCCTTTCTCAAGTGCCGGAATATTACAAGTGAATCATGTAGCCGCGAAAAGCCAAACGGTTTTGAGAAATCGTGTCCAGATAAAATTGTTAAAGCTTTTGTGTTGAGTCAACGTTTTGAAGCTATAAGCACTCGTGTTGAGTCAACCTGTCGAAGCTATGAGCACTTTTGTTGAGGCAACGTGTTGAAGCTATGAGTGCGCTTGTTGACTGTCAACGTGATGAAACAATGAGCACCCGTGTTGACTCAAACCTGTTAAGTCAACGTGTTAAAACTTTGAGTCAAACCTGTTGAGCGTGATTGAGCACACGCGTTCTCTAGAACATTAGAATTAAAACCATCAGTAGCACATCTAATCCGTTAAAGATATTTATATATGTCAGCTGCTCTTCTTCCCATGAAAAATTGTATTCAAATTTATAATTATTAAAAACCAAGCGGTACATATTTTCCATTGACTAAATCACAATTTAAGTATTATTTAAAGATTATGTACAAATTGTAGTTGCTTTCAAATAAGAAAAAACATTTATTTGTGTTAATCAAATACTATAGAAAGGGACTAGTTTGTAACAAGAATCATTTGAAATCCAACTGTTATAAAGGTTGTTGTCATTTAAAACTAATCGTTGTTTTCATTTGAACAATGTTCCTTTCGTAGGTAGAGACATTGACAATGCATATGATGATATTGAGGTATGACTTCGAGTAATTTGGTAACTGGTCAAGAGTAGCAGTGTACTACTTAAAGCAGTAATAATTTTTACGCAACCTTACCCCCCTACCTCCTCCCGAGTGTTTAGATGCGTAAATATTCTTGATTTTGGGGGTTTGGTACTTTTGGTACTTGCAAATAAATAATTTGTTTTAATGTCGAAATTAACTAACAAGTGTCGATTTTTCGACACCATTATGTCGAACGTACTTTATAATCTGAAATTACTACTAATCAACATTTTGTTTTAATACTACAACTTTACGTGCTTTTAATAGTTCTAATTAATAATGTCTTTATTTACCAAGGGTAAGATTTAGTAGCGGTGCTAATTAACTTAATTGTTACTTTGTTTTAGGAGTATTCCACGCTACAAGTTGACGGAATTACGACCAAATCCTCCTCTTTAAAACGAACACCAAGCATTTTATCAACGTCTTCAACGGACTCGTCGGAGTCGGGATACCTTGGACCAAGATCTAGGAAGCCAACTTTGTCAGCAGTCGACGCATCTCCTGCCGTTCCTAACTCCCCACGGATTAAAGACAAGGTAATAAATGAGCACATAACAAGTCTTTTGACGACTCTCGATTTAATTTTCATATTTTAATTACAAACAACAATATTAAGAAAAACTTTGAATAAACGATAACATTTGCCATTTTTTCTTTCGGCACGAATCTATACTTCTATTGCCATAACGAGGTCTGAGAGCGCAAACATCAGCACCAGCTGCAGACCACAAAACAATGAAAAAGAATAAACTATAGGCGAAAAGTAGCTTCTTAACCACAACTAGTATCTTTGGTGACAGCATGCTAACGTGTTCACTGATCATATCACTGAGAATAAGTCCCTTCAGTTTTCCGAGTCGGCAATTTCAACTCTGGTCTTTCGCATTCAAATCCCAAATCCTGACTCCCGAGTCCGGCAGACTGCCTCCTTTAAATGTTTCCAGCTTCCATCACAATGTCTTAATTCCCATTTGTATTATAGATTCTAATGAACTACTTGGATTTTCCCTTTTACTTTTAAAGTGCATATGACATGGATTTTGTTTTCGGCGTTTTCTCACATTTAATACTTGAGAAAGACAAACTTAATATTTATAGTCCTTAAAAAAAATCTAACCACGGTTTTTTACGTCTTGAAAACTTAATTTTGAAGTAAACATTTGTCCGGAGTCTGGGTTCTGGGTATGGCGTCTTATTGTTTGCAACTCTGCATTCGTATGCCATCACTATAGCTGGTATTTTGACAGCTTTCTCTATTCGGCGCTCCGGCCATGCAATATCTTCCACTATATTTCTTTGTTTTGCTCTCCATCGCAATTTGTTAGCTCTCGACGATAACGCGCGGCCTCGTAATAAACTATTTGTTCTGACGAAAGGAAAACGTTCGAAACTAACCTCATTAATGTTGGCGGCAACGATAAATTAAAGTTGGCATAGTGGTCATCAGTCGTACCGCTCACAGCTACGAACCGGGATCCATTCCTGGGCTCGGCATATAGGCTGAGATTTGTCGATCTCGATTTGACTCCGAGGGTTTTTCTCCGGGTACTCCGGTTTTCCTCCCTCAGCAAATTCGACTTGTACGCCAAGATCTGAGCCGTCGAGCGATTAAACATTAGACTCTGGCTGAGAAGAATGGGCAACCACTTCCTTCAAAATTGACCTTAAATAATGTATTATTATTATTGTTGTTGTTGTTATTATTATTATTATTATTATTATTATTATTATTATTGTTATTATTATTTTTCTATTTTAATTAAGTAATCTATTCATTCACGAGGTAATTGTTACTTGGTGTCAGCCGGTTTCTGTAGGTTCGGAGTACACAGTACTGCAGGCTCGGAGTTTTCTTTGCGTACCGTGCCTGAAGTGATTAATCCGGAGTAGTATTAACCTAGTAGTTGATCAGCACTTTACGCACGCTCTGATTGGTTCATAGAACAATTATCCCCCTCAGTGTCGGTGCCTAGCGAAGGATATTTACTTTATCCACTTCGGGGGATAATTGTTAATTATTGCCGCTATTCTGATATCTGGAGCAGTGTGAGGGGTGAGGGGAGTACTCCAAGTGATCCGGAATCAAAGTAGATTCCAAACGAACGCACCTTAAAGGCCGGTTTTCACTAGCGTCGAAGTCGAAGTCGGAGTTAGAAGGGCAGAGCAATACGATCAAGTGAAAATCAAGACTGTCGGTCGGAAGCAGAATGCCGATTCTGCTTATAACTCCATCGCGTATGATCCAGTGAAAACTTCATTGTCAGAGTCGGAAGCAGAAGCTGAAAAATTAACCAATCACAATGTTCGATTCCAAGCCCCATATTATTTGGACTGTACGCGGAAGGCCTGAGAACTACCATTGTGATTGGTTAGTTCTGCCACTTCTGCTTCCGACTCCGACAAGCGTCATCAGCGGACTCGGAAGAAAATGGAAACGTTCCGATTCTTCCGACTCCGATTCCGTCGAGCTTATATTCCGCTTCCGACTCTGATCTTTGATTTTCACTAGGTCATAAGCACTCTTACGACTCCGCGACTCTGTCGCTATTGAAAACCAGTCTTAAAGCTACTTTTATAGCTCCTGTTACACGTTAAATATTAGAGCTGGAATGGAGCGAACTGACCACCTGCTCTCCGTCGTCTTCACTTATCATGGTCGTAGCTAGGACTTTTTCGGTTGGGCGTGGGGTGGGGCAAGTCCTCTAAAATTTTAAGAGAGCACTAATATACTAGCAAAAATACTGAGGGGGGGACAGTTACCCCTCCTGACTCCTTGGTAGCTATGGCTATGCTTATATGCCGCGCAAAGCTCGCTTTCGAGGTTCTGTGGACAGTGTGAACGTCAATAACAAAATCTGACAGTTTTTATTTGCCGTAAAGAGTAAGCCTTGTTCAATGAATCTTGTTCAAAGTCTAAAGAGAAAATTAAGCTATGATCAAAAGTGAAAAAACTAAATTAGAAATGATGTTTTTCTAAACTGCTGTCTATAACGTAAATTTGAAACACTCTCTTTCTCTGTTTGCGCCCTCTAGAAGAAGAAAAGCACTTTCTTTCGAAGCCTTGGAGATTATGCAGACGTTATGACGGTAAAGTAAAACCTAGTCCCTTTTGGTGTATGTTGTCACACGGTCACCACAACATTGAGTTCCTTGATTGATCAATTGATGTGTGTTACGAATATGCCATTACCTTGATTGGTCAATTGATGTGTGTTACGAATATGCCATTACCTTGATTGGTCAATTGATGTGTGTTACGAATATGCCATTACCTTG
>JAOTRI020126511.1:0-11734 GCA_028564885.2 Zoanthus sanctaehelenae
TCATTTTTATACTTCATTGGCCTATGAAAACACACCTCTCGGCCAATAGAAACCATTGTACTATCTTAAATATTTTATAATAACAGTTTGTTAGAACTATATCAATTCAAAAATCCTAACTTTAAGACATTCGTATACAATTTTAAAACCATTCATTATTATTCAGCAGGCAAATGCATGTAGGTAGAATGACAATACGTTCTCAATTTAATTATCCTCTTGATGTCTATAGACGTGAAGTACGCGAAAATTCATTTATTTCCTATGTTTGGCTGTGCACAAATTTCGACTTGCATTTGAGCTTATTAACCACATACAGTACAGGTAACGCACCAAGTTTAAATATTTAAAACAATCGCTCTCACTTTTTGTTTGATGTTGCACGACAGCTTTTGTTCAGATAGTAAGTTGTTATTTTTTCGCAAGAGTTAATTGCTCTCGCATCAGTGTTGTGCAAAATAACAAGTTAAGTGTCCATATATGTGTCCATGGCAGCTTTAGCACATATCCACAGCTTTTGAAATAAGTGACAATTTCGTTCCAATGTCTGGGAGTTAAAAGGTAGATGTAAACAACAACTTTACAGGTTGCTAAGCGGGTTGTTTTCTTTCTTATACAGATGGACTCAGTACAGATCTAGACAGTTGTAGTATAAACTATAATCAATATTTTCATATATTATTTGTTTACATCGTGCGAAATCTGATTAATTCTTTGGTTTCTTGCAATAGGGAGTTTTATTTATATTCCAGACAAGGAAAACTTCAATATAAATACTTTTCCGTCAATCATTTTAGTAGAATAATCTCAAAACTACAGAGTCATAATTATTTCTACTGTCTTCTGGTTCGTTTCATATAACGGAACAATGCCAATGGGTTCTCAGGATTACATCTATTCAAATCATGAAAGCGATATTGGTTAAACATAAAAACATTCATTCGAAACATAAATTAACAAACTTATAAAATCTTTTTAACTGATAAGACCTCAAATCTTAAAGCAAACGCATTCTGTACCCGTGGTTCACTCAATTCACTTATGAGTTGTATGTACAGCCGGTACGGTACAGCCATGTATTCGTCTTCGACGCAACGGTTGTCACTCAGATTGCAAGGCCATCTGATTTTAACTTTACAAATGCAAGTTGCATAACTAGCCTTAATAAAGAATAAAAAACATCTGTCTGTTATGAAAGCAAATTACCTACCAACTTCATACTTTGTACCAGCGAGATTGACAGTAACCCGTCGCTTTCTTCCGGGCTTTCTTCTCTTGGAAACCGTAGAGTGATGTTCTTCTCTCGAATTTTGTGCATGTTTTATCTTATTATCATTCTGCACGCTTTCTTTCTCTCTGTCACCATTCTCCGATGGAAGAGCAACACCTTGTCTTGTTGTTTCAGATGAATCATTTGCAGTGCAATTCATGGGGTTGTTCTTATTCTGAACTGAGTTTTGGCCATATTTTTCCGCGGAAGCCGGTTTCTGGAATGACGGTCCAAGTGAGCTTGGAATTCGATTCTCGCCGGATAATTTCACGTTCATCATACACGCTACATTTCCTCTTTCTAGGCATAGTTCTGCATCATACGTCTCCCATACGTTAATCCCACATCTCTTAAAGATTGGCGCTATATCGCATCCAAAACTTAAAGCTATATTTTAGTTCGGGTCAGTTCTAATGTTGTGGTTTTCGATCGAATCTATCCGTGCTGGCGTGACGTCACGTTACTACGGGAACAGACCCGGCATGAACAGAAAACACAAAAATATGCTCACGCAATCACGACTGTATCATACTTTTAAGTATTTCGTTTCCAAAATATAAAAACGCTTTTTCCCTCTAGCATGAAAGATACAGCATGTAAAGTATTTCTTTTACTGATAATAACACGAGGTTTCTAAACGGTTTTAAGAAACTTAAAAAAGTTTGTGCAGGTAGAGCCAAAGCCTGAACATGTTTAATATTAGCAATACGCCAACAAATGCAACAGAATGTTCCAAGATGTTGTCGATCGGAGAAATCCAAGATGTTGTCAATTTTTTTGAGCAGGCAGAAAAAAATTGAGATTTTATCTGCCTGCGCAAGAGTATGATCGCGTTCTCAAGACTTTGAATGCAAACATGCTTTCTAAAAATATTGTGGATAAGAATAGTCAGATTGGAAGTATATTCTAAGAATAATAGCGAGACTCAGATTTCTCAATTGCGTTCAAATTCCAAATAGCAAAACCAATATACTGATCTGTTAACTTTGAAAATCGTCAATAAAACAGTCATTTTAAAAACGGAAGATTATTTTCATTGTAAAATCGGTCAGGAAAACGATATTCTTCAGTAAAACAGAATGTACTGGTACTAGCACGTATGTGTCATTCATTCTTAAAACTTAAGGGGATATCTCCACGAGAAACGTCATGGCGACGTTAGGAGGGGGGGGGGTTGGGAAACGTGACGTTTTTTAAGTAAACAAGGTAGGAATATCGACAAAATTTTGTGGGAGAAAACTCGAACTTTTTAAAATTTCTTTTTTGTGATAATAACAAAATCATTGCATAGCTGTTGTGACTTTCTGTATAATAAATAAACACCGAAAAGCAGATACGTTAGTGACGGAGAAGGCAAGGAGTCTCATCAATCCAAAACTTGAAAGGTGCAAAAACAATTCTTTTATCATTTTGTGAAAAATGATTGGTTACAATAGTGACTTACAGTGATGTATGAAGGGATTGTTCTACACTGTATAAATCTGTTGTCTACGATATCTTGTTGCCCTTTAAAGTTGAAACTAACCACTGATTTATAGCTACAAATCGTTAACTGGTTAATAGTTAAAATAACCCAAACTTCTTCCTTCTCCAAACAAGTTTAACAACAATTTCCTCGTGCTTAGTGGCAGACAAAGCCATGGCCCAACCCTGATATGCAGCAAAAAATATTTAATGGCTTCCTCTTCAGCAAACAAACCATTTCAAAGCCAGGCGCGGATTTAGGGGTGGGCCGGACAGGCAGCGGCCCCCCCTTTCGGTGGGATAGCCAACGTTAATTTTTTAAATATTTTTAAATTTTGAAAAAAGTCTGATGTAACTGCGGCCCAGAAAGGTACAATGCAACATGTTTAAAATACTTAATAAGGTGAACTTACAAAAGTGGATATTTTTCGTTGTTCATTCTGTTTTTGTTGAAAGGTTGGGTGGTAGACCAGGCTTAAGTTTTCCGCCCGCCCCCCCTTTCCAAACTTTCTGAATCCGCTCCTGAAACTGAAAGCCTTTTTGATTCATTGCTAGGTGAAGCCTTTCAGTTGCCAGAGTTTCATTTGAGGGAAAAGTCATTTTGATGCGTAAACGAGTGAGTGCATGGTTTTTTAATACAGTAGTCAGCAGATATGATAAATGTGTAACGGTGCATTTTCACTTCTTTTTCAAGTCTGAGCTTGTTAACTTTCGACCAATCTGCGAGCCTCATTGTTCTTATAAACAAATAACTCTGCTTTTATAAAAAGAGTGTATGTAATCAGTACGTACGATGGGGTGTTCAAGCAAGATTTTTGAAATTTATCTGTTAATTTCCGTTTGCTAATGCAATACTTTCATATATTTTGTCTTTATGTGAGTTGTGATGAATAATTTTTCTTCCGTTTCTTGGAGGAACCGGATTTGGGCTAAAACATTCGGCTGTTTGTACAAGGTTTTGGATTCAAGTTTGATATGTTTTCCAAAGTTCTTGTAAACAGAAGCGAACGCCCTTCCTTCAACTGAGATCAATATCTAAAGAGCCAACTAAAGGAACATTTCGAAGACGATCAATATAGTTGTTTTGCAATAATACCTTCAATTTTTTTTGCGATAGAACATAAAACGTGGACTCTACATCATAACACGGCTTTTGGACACAAGTCATTATCGAGAAAATTTGTCAATTCCTCATTGATTTGCCATGTTGGAATAGTGACCAATATAGTAGCTTCAAGTTCGCTACTACGTTTGTTCTATCTAAATTTTTGCTGTGTTTGATTCTACATCCCTTACAATATCTTTGTTACTATTGCATTAAATTCTTTACATCATAAACAAATTTGAAGCGTGGAACCATGTCATACTGACACAGTTTTCATATATATCATTACAAGTTGCTGTAACATCGTTCTGTTTCCTGTACAGACACAACTCCCAAACTCATAAATAACACTCTTTTGAAAAACACTTTAAAGGTTGTCAGCTATTACATCCAAGAATAATCAAGGTTAGGGTGCCCTTAAGTGCTATAAGTGAATCTCTGCTTACGTCATTGTTTACAACTTGCTTCATCACCGTACAACATTCATTACAACATTTGTCCCTAATTAGCTAAATGTAATAAAGGCCGTAATTGTAATAACATTTGGCTACATTGAAAATATTCTGTCTCATCATCAAAATTTTTCTCAAAACTCAGTGATGAAAGGCACAGTTCGGGAATCAATCTGCACCACCAACTACCAAATTAAGTTGGACAAGGTAACAATTCTAAGGTAGATCTTGAATGGTTCGACGATTGTAACCGGCCGAATGGTTTGTCACTCTATTAGTTGTTATGAACATGAAAATATTTTTCAACCTTTTCGTCATATATATTTCTTTTAAACAAAAAAAAAATCGATGCGCTGAAAGTTAGAGAATGGATAGCTTTGCCATAAACATTTGAAAAATAAAAATAAAAAAAAACTGAAAGTATGAACTGCCTTATGAATTTTCATCACAGTTTGATTGTTCAGAATTCACATTAATATAATTTAAGTTACAGAGAAGTGAAAACAAGTCCGATGAAGGAAAACATACTCATTTTGGACTATGGAGTATGTTTTTCTTCCTCGGACTTGTTTTCGTTTCTCTGTAATTTTTAATGTTTTGAAGATTTGTTTAGAAACAGACATCATCATTGAGAGTTGAGTCTATGACTTCAAGAAACTTTAAAAGCTATTGCACTGATTGGTCCGAAAATTGCTTTAGGGGTGTGTTCAACATGGGAGGTGTGTACGTGGGAGTGTATTACCAGATCGAAAACATCATAACATCGAGTTATCAATTGGGTAATTTTTTTATGAGAAAGATTGTTGTGTTGTTTACAATGCTTATAGATTCTATTATTTGTGTTACAAGAAAACATGCTAATATTTCATTTTCGTTTTATGTAACGCGTGGCAATTTCAAACCTTTAAGGCTGCAACAGTATAAAAGGAATATATTTTCAAAAATGAACTCAACGGAAACTAGGGCAAAAATTGTCTTAAAATCATTATGTATGAGGGCCTGTTTAAGACAGAGCACTCTGTTCACAAGTAAGACTAACAAATGACCATCCGTCCGATGTTCCAAGGTCATGGGTTCATCAATTCCCGCCAACCTGGGCTCATAGTTTTATCTGAGTATTACTGGTTTGAAAAGATAACATAACACAGCAAAAATTATTTACTTGGTCAGTAGATCTTTGTTAATTTCTTTATTTGCTTTTCTCAACCACTTATACACTGAAAAGTTGAATCTTTTTCATAATGACTACCAGTTTGTTCGACGAACTCGATTTAGCAAAAAAGCAGGTGGTGCCTGGACTGTACTGTTCATTATGTTATGATAGAGACTGTTATGCAAAATTGTTATTCTTCATGTAAGGAACTCGCATTTAAAATCAACCGAGCACTACGCTACTTATCTCGAATTTCAGTATTACAGACAATAAAACAATGTAATTGTTCACATTGGACAGTTCTGTGAACTGCCCGTTGTTATTCCATTGCCGTCTGTAGAAGTACGAAGAACAGCTCTGCTCTTGTTTGTGTTCAAATACGCGCAATAGAATTAGAAAATTATGGTTACATTTTTGTTCGGTCCCCCAGTCAGTAGTACCTGTTAACAAAACAATAACAGCAACATGAACTTTAAAAACACTCAAGTTAGTAGAAAATTTAAGTTAGTAGAAAATTTCTGTTTTTCTTCCATCTTTTTTCAACTTTCGAAATTCATTGTTTAAATCGAAGCGAAGCAGTAATAGGTTATTTTTAGCTTTACGGCTGGTTCGTGAATTATGTCTTTTTACTTAGTGATAAATTTGTTTTATATTGAGTTTTGTTTTTATACATTTTATTGTAATGTTATTGGAGATAAAATATTCCGAGGATTTGCAATTCGTCAAGTGGAAAATTTACTGTATTGGTTCTGTCCTCAATGTCTTCATTAGCCAAAAGGTTTATTTTTTATTGAATTAAAACTTAGCGCGGAATAAAGACGAACTATGTAAATCCTCTTGAAATGAACATTACAAAACACGAAAACAAAACTTCCTCAGGTTTTAGCTGTGTCGCTTCCGTCATTGCATGTGATTATCAAGTGCTAACATATTGATAAAGTTAGTCTCAGTCACAACAAATACAAGCCAAATGAAAACAACAGGCCGAGAAAAAAGTGTCTCAAAAACACTTTTGTGCAACGCCTCTTTAAGAATTATTTTTTTCGGCAGAGTTCTTTGGTATCACAACATAAAAGTGAATAATTTTTAAATTCAATAAGGAAAAGAAAGTTAGGAAGAAACCATTTCATAAGGAAATTAAGAGTTTAGAAGATGATGCACTTAAATTCCGGTTCTTGTGTAAATACTCATAATTTTTGTACCAACTTTTTGACCAATTGTTTTCTGTTTTTTTTTAAAGATAAAACGCAAAGCTGAAAACTTGTTGAATTTTTTTTCAAAGAATTTGAGGATTGTTGCGCAAAGGAAGCTGAAAGGAAAATTAAAAACAAAGGCGTTCATCAGCTTTTGTTATCACACATTATTCTCCGAGGAGTCATGTGTTTAGGATTGACTGCTAAACCCCCACGAAGAAATATTTTACGGAAAAGGATGGGTCCTGACTATATTTTTTAAATAGAAATGAATTTTGACAAAACTTAATCAATATTTTAAAAGGGCAGTGATCACATAATACCGCCAGAGTTTTTTTTCTGTCTGACAACTATGGATTTACAGAAAATGAACACTCGAAAAAATTGAAAATGAACTCTAATAGAACAAGCAGCGAAGTGCAGGCCTTGCTTTGCAGAACAATAAAAGAAATATCGACTGTTATAATTCTGATTTTAAACAGCTGCCTCTTGCCTTATTGTCTTTTATTGAAGGCTTTCAGCAAATCCCATCGGTGTCCAATTACAAGAGGAGTAATTATGACAACATGAAAATGCTTGGTTTCTACTCAAAACTCTGTATTGTCACAGCTTGAAAGCAAGTTAAATCTTATTGGTTGAAAATTTGAAGCAATCAAATAAATTCATGTTGAGACGTCACTTGGTTGACGTTCATAGGCTTTTCGGTGTCGGCTGTTTTGTTGGACTTTCGAAAATCTCCATAGTTTTTTTTTTATCAGAACTTGTATTTACAGTTTCAGGTCAGTTTCTTCCAGTGACCACAGGCTTTGAGGTAAAGGTTCTTCCAATTTTGCCATCGGGTTTATCCAATTGATTTGCGGGATGAAGGTAAGACACTTTTCCTCAAATTTTACCGTCATTAATATTCTTCACGGGTCAAAATCGGATTATTTGCTTGGTGTTTAGGTTTTCATTAATGGTATATCCTGATCAGGAATCGGGCCGATTTTCATGCTGAGAGAAATGTTTCATTTATAAAAATTTTAAATTGAGTCTTTTAATCTTGCAATATTTATTAATTTTAAAATAGGCAGAAAAGGGTGGTGTGAGAATGCAAATGATAATTTTGAAGTTTGGAAAGGCTAAAAACACTATTCCTCGCGCATTTTTACCAGTTTATAAGGATTAGCGGACAAATGAAACTGATAAATTGTTTTTATTCAACTTAGCAATTTTGTGAAGTTGACTTTTAAAAACATATAAGATTTGAAACATGCTCTGAACAAGACAAATTAAGACCGGCATTTTTTATTTATCGCATGAAAATCTACTTTTGAGTGTAAAAAAATTCCCCGTGTTGAATTGAAATAAGCAAAGTCCTAGCCTAGTTTACGGAAAAATGTTTAAGAACCTGCGTTGAGTCGGCCGGTCATTGTTTTTTTCATGGACGCATGCGAAAACGAATGAAAGCTTTCCATATTTAATAGGCCTTTCGAAGTCAAGGTTTTCTTTTCATTTCGAACAATATTTTGACCCCAGATGTCTAATAATTCAAACAGGATGTACTTGTTCTTGAGCCGGTTTGGATATTTTCACAAATGCAAAGCCTACTATATTATATTTTTTCCGAAGTTCAAAAACAATCATAGGTTTTCTGAAGCAAAAATGAAAACAATTATTTATCGCACGTCTTTTAATCAATGCTCAAAATTCTATCGACAAAAGCTAGTCAAAAATGCAAATAAAGAAAATGTCTTACAATCATGAATCAAGGCGCGTTTGCTTGACACAATCCAAAACCAATATCAAAACATATTCTGGTACGACTTAGAAGGAAGATCAGTTTCTCATTTCGGGCACTCTATGGTTCATAGCGATCTTCACAAGAAGTTATTGAAAGTTTTCCTTAAGTACTTTTAACCTTCAAATTGGATTGCCAGTGACATGTGTTTTGAGAAAGAACAGATTGATTGATCACTTAAATTTTTATCGAAAAATTTGTGGTAAAAAAGGATTATTTTCTTTAAAAAAAATTCCAGTCTGATTTTACTTGCAGTTGTTGTACACAATCTATGCCGTTGACCTGAAAAATTTCAATAAAATTAATGAAGCTTTTATTCCAAAAAGAGCACTGGTGGTTAATTGTAATACTAATCGTGGATAAAGACTTAGTTGCTTATGCAAATCTTTATAGAAAGAATGAAAATTTTTTGAAGATTTTACAATTTTTTTCAGTGTCTTTGATGTCTTCATTTTTCAAATTAAATTCTCTCTATAACTTGGCGGGTACTAAAATAAGCAGTCAGGCCGTAGCACGTACCTTTCAGGTCCTTAATTAGATATTTCTATGTATAAAATATTTTTTATCACAGTTTGTGTCCTTTATTTGCGAATCACGAGTAGCAGGTGATATTAGTTTAAAATCATCTGAGATAAAACTGATTCGATTGTAATAACTTGGAACTGTTTATAAATGAATCGTTTACGATAGTATGGTGAAGAAAGGCCAGAAGCTTAAGAATCAAAATTCGCTACACACTTTTTTTACTCACTGAATCTTGCCTTATTTCTGTGAGCGGTTTGAAATAATAAGAAATCAAAGCAAAAATACAACGCATGCATTGAATAACAATGCTGAACATCTATAATAATAACCAATAATAACAATAATAATAATGATAATGATAATAGTAATAATAATAATAATAAAGACTATATTTAGGTGTCAAGTCTTTCTAGCTGGCCAAAGGCCTACTAATTGGGGACACCATCTTTACCACTCTAAAGTAGACGGAGACAGCTGAAAAAAGAAAAAAAAAAGACTATATTTAGGTGTCAAGTCTTTCTAGCTGGCCAAAGGCCTACTAATTGGGGACATCATCTTTACCACTCTAAGGTAGACGGGGATCTTCCACATGATATAATCCCCGAGGGACTACGGTTTAACGTCCTTATCCGGAAAGACGTAAAAGTCTAACCATTTGTTTGAGTAAATCATGCAGCACTTTAAGACCCTGAGTGTTGGTCCGGCCGGGAATCGAACCCAAGCCTCCTACACGATAGACTGGCACCTTAGCAATTAGGCTAACCAGACGGAAGTTAAACCAACAATATAGAATAGTCAATAATCAGTAAAGATGGAAAGTTAAGTTAGCTAAGGAGGAAAATTAATTCAAATCTTGGCAGAGCCGGGGAACCGAACTAGAGGAACCTTGCGGTCGAATTAAAACAGCAATGCAACTGCCAGATTCTAATTATCTTTTGATTTAAGACTCAAGAGGTCTCTCAAGCAACTGCTTTATCCCTAGGCAAGCGCGTTTTCAGAAGCCGAAATGTTTATGCAAGAACTTGCTATTGCGTTTTACAGTTTTAGTTATTGGTGGTTCCATACTCCTAAATTAAGTTTTTAACAATTTAATTAACATGGAAGTTTTGATATTAAGTTGCTGTGTATTTCTTTGGCTTCAGATATCTCTTTAAACTTCAAGCAATTACTTTTTGTCATCAGTACTGACAGTAGATTCAAGTTGTATTTTTAATACACAAATAAGATATTCTATAACCTTGATGTTCAGTAGATTTTTATGCGGCGAAAGTTTCTATTTCAAAAATGAATCTTGCAGACTGTTCTGAAGTTTACTATTTAAATCATTCACAAGTTTGTTTAGATATTTCAATTGTCTTTCGCTTCAGATCCAAAGAGTAGTTGTTTCTGCTCCTCGGTAAGTAACATGTCTCCTTCGACTAAATCTTCATCAACTCCAGCTTCTAATAAAAGAAATAGTGAAAACACTTTAATTAGTCTTTGTAGGAAACAAAGCAGGAAGTATTCGTTCTGACGAGTTCTAAATTTAAGTACAATGGTTATTGGTTAAAGTAAGATAGCTCGTTCCAATCATTTAATCATATTAATATCTATCAGTCAAGCACTTTCTCTTATATGCAGCTTTTTCTAATAACCCTTCCTCTCTAATAATCTAATAATCTTCTCTGAGCCTTCCAGTCCTCTCTCATGTAAGCCCTCCTCTCTTATAATAAAATCTTACTTTGATTCACGTCGTATTCATAAACATCTTGCATAGTTTCTTCCATGTTTCCTGAAATTTTAATAAAATGAAAGATTACTACATACATTGCTAATACTAGTATCTGCTAAGTTTGTATCGTGGTGAAAAAAATCAGTAAGTTATGATTATTATTATTGTTGTAAGTTTCATTGAAAGATAAACGCAATCAGCTGTAAATTTTGTTCAGAAATGTAAACCTGTTGGAATAGAACAATGCACATATTTTTTCCCTCGAAAGGTCCTTATGCCGATACCATTTGGTTGCTGAAGCATCAGTATGATAAACAAACAATTGTTTTCGGGATTCGTTATTGCATTGATTATGTTTATTGTGCCGAAACCATAACAAATTGCCTAAAAACTACAAATTGAAAAAATGTATTTTCTGGTAGACTCACACCAAAACAATCCTCAAGACCTTAACAAGTTATGGTGACTCTTTCCATGTCGAGTCATCCAGTTGCGGACACCAGCATTTTTTGTATTCATATAGAGACCATTTTGCAAACACAATACTAACAATCATCAGGATTGTTTTGTTGAAAATCGTTTTTAGGTAAGGTCTGGTCTAGAGAGAATTATGGTCTTTACCAGATACAAGGAAAGTTTAATTTCGTTTGTTGAATTAGATTCGGGCATTTTTTTTTCTCACGTTAAGTAGAGTCAACAAGTTTTAGTAACTGAACTTAATTAAAAAAGGTAAAATTAAACCGAAAATGTAAATAAAGGGAAGCTGTATCAAAAGAGTTCCAAATACAAAATTTTTAGAAGTGTTTTCTATTCTTTCAAAGCTATGAAAAAACACTATAATGTACAAATTAATCAGTAGAAATTAATAAAAAAAATATTTCTTTGAAAGTACAACCTGTTTATGATTTGATAAATATGCACGCTTTTTTAAAGGAATCAGTAAATCATTTCCGAGGATCATTGCTTTTAGAAAGAAATAAGAGAAAAATAACATTTATAGCTCCTGGCGGGAATCGAACCCCACATCTTCGGTTTACTTGTCCGACGTGTTAACCACTACACCACAAGGACCAACCACGCT
>JAOTRI020126522.1:0-11734 GCA_028564885.2 Zoanthus sanctaehelenae
GTTGTCAAAATTCTAGCGAATTTCCCTCGCCTAAAGGCTCGGGAAATTATCAGAATTTTGACAACACGCGCGTGAAACTATTTCCTAATTTCACTCGTCACCATTCGATAACACATACTTATGCTCCAATGACTCCATACAAATCCTTCTAAAAATAGCTGGGTTCATAATGTGATGGGTGGCAAAATGCTAAATTTTGGCATGGAGGCATATTCATCTAGAACTTTCTGAATACAAAATCAAATTAGTGATTTCACAAATAAAATGTTTGTGACGACATCACTTCGATACTCTATTTATCAATGCAATAATAATAATTTGTGCATTCCGCATTATCAGCCGCATGTATTAAAAGTTTCTTTAAATTGCATTACTTTTCATTCAAAACGAAGAATGGAGCCTCCAAAGAAACGTTTTACTCATTTACAGATTGAAGATGAAATGGACAAACTTGAAGAATCAAAGATATCCTGTGGTAAACTCGTGAACTAAGTAAAATGCTGTGTCAGGGAGCTGTTGTATATATACTAATAATAATCAAGGTATCCTGTGTAAGCCCGTGGAGTAAGTAAGATATTGTGTCAGGGAGCTGTTGTATATATACTAATAACAATCAAAGGTATCCTGTGGTAAGCTCGTGGACTAAGTAAAATACTTTGTCAGGGAGCTGTTGTATCTTGACTGCTGTTGATTGATTTTAAAATATACAATATATGTGAATAACCACATGTGCTGGTTTGCAGAACATCGAGATATCACATAACATATTGCATGTCTTTCATTGGTAGCCGAATAAGAACATTCTTAACGACCATTTAACGAATGCATGAATGCGCCAGCCGAACTTGAGACGATTGGAAATCGATTACAAATTTTCTATTGTTTACGCCAGACATCCTGATTTCCCAGCCACCCCGATAGCTCTCCACGAGATAAAAAGACAAAACAGATGTTTTCCTCACGACCAGTCATTATATGTGTATATTGTTTGAATATGTTGCTTAGACCAACTTTCACTTGCTGCACCAAGATCTAACAAAGCAGTGCTTGCAATTTTGCTCACGCAAATGCTAGAATAGCGATAAATAGATCACCTGCTCATGAAAAAATGCTTGCCTCATCAAAGAATAAATTGAGCATATTCCTTTTTGTTGCAGAAAGTATGATCATGTTTGCCGTATCTGTTCGTGATACCGTACGGCCTTTGATGTTGGATCTTTTCATAATTGGTTATAGTTATTTATTATTTATCATTGATTATAATATAGCTACGATATATCGCGCGCCCTGATTGGTTCAAATCTATGCTTTATTACACTGATAAAGTCATGGTTTTCGCTTGCTTAATTTGCCGCTTGTTTAGCTATATCATAAATGCATTAGGGCACAACTTTCTATGACTTTATCGGCAAAATAGAGCATTTGTGATGTTGGGAGAGACACTCAACACTTGTCTCTCCCAACATCACTTGTGCTCTATTTCACCGATAAAGTAATAGAAAGTTGTGCTCTAATACTTAATTGTTATGGTGTTGAAAATGAAAATTATTCAGTTTTAATAGTTTCTTTTGGCCAAACAATGGACTCTAGACAATACTATCGAGAAAAAAGCTCAACTCACTAACCTAGGATAAACTTTCTATCAAGGATTTTTAAATGGCAAGCACTGACAAAGGTTTAACACTACCAAGGTTTTGTTATGATTATAACGTAATGTTTACCTACCACTAGGTGAAATAGCCAACATGCGATTTTCTTGAGTTGGATGCCACGCCAAAGAAGCTATTGGCATTCCTGACGCTATAGAAAGACAATAGAAATATTAATACTAAACAGTAAAGATGATTGATTTATTGATCATCATATACTGAAACTCTTCCTGCAAGTGAAGCTGGTTTAGCTTTTTTTTAAAAATTGATAGTTTTAAAACTCGACACAATTCAAACTTTTAACTTTCACAATTTCTATCACCACAACCTTTTTATAAGAACAACTTTATTAGAACAACCAGGCTCAAATTGGCCAAAATTTAAGAACAATTTTAAAAAGCACAATCTGAGGCTAAGGCTCCAAATATCTATGAAAATGTTTTACGTGTTCTACATAGATTTCACCAGAACTCATAAATTACCTTAGCAACACACAATGTGTTTCACATTCATAATTCTCATTCAGATATGAAATTGTGGTTGGAGGGCAAAGATCTTATACCAACTACACCAAGCACACTACCACTGGACAATGTTTAGTCCAGGTAAAGAAAGTCACAAATATTTAAAACTCGGCAGAGCCTAAAAGCGATCCTGAGGCCTTGTTGTTAGTTAGTTAGTTAGTTAAGACTGCCTCAGCGAGCAGCACACCTGCTCCTCCAGTGTGCACGATCATCCATGCAGGCAGAAAGCTCCAGAATATTTGCTGCACCTGTATCCCTGTTGAGCATATCCACAAACATTAATGTGGGTCATCCTGGACGACATGCCGTAACAAAAGTTCAAATTTTCCTGGTTACTGATAAGTTTCTATAACTAAGCTGCTTTCTGTTTTGGAAAATATTAAACTCGAAGACAGTCTGTCCAAAAGATAGAACTGAGATTAAAAACAAAATTGTTCCAAGTTATTTTTTGCTGTGGGACATGAAATGTTAGTTTAGTCCAGTTTGCAAGCATTACAATGTTTAACACTTACGCTTAATAGTCCTCTCAAGGATACAAGATTCGTTATCACTGTGCTCTGCATTGGATAGAGAAAAAAACAGCATCAACAACTAGTAAATTGGTGTAGTGAAATGTTACAAATAAAATCCAACTTTTGATTACGGTTCAATTTCACTTGAGAAAGTTTTTCTCAAAGCTGAAAAGCGATATAGTGGAAGCACTCTTGGGCATCAAAAAAGAATAATATCCAAATGAAGTGTAGTAAAAACAGTTAACTTTAAATATAATTCGAGTCCAGTTCAACTCGAGTAAGATTTTTGAAAAAGTTAGAAAACAAGGTAGAGCAAGTTTTCTTGGGATTCATAAGACATTTACAGTGTGACCGATAAAACCGTGAACACCTAAAGTATGTCGGGAATGTTAATTGTCTTCAAACTAATCAAGTTTGAAGATTTAACGTGCCAAAACACAGAGCATTGTTATAATTCGGCTTAATCGAAATCTAAATTAGTTCAAAATTCACTGAAAACGATATTGCAAGGTAGAAACAATATTTCATTGGCTAGAAGAATTGGGTTTTTTATTCGGGATTTGCTTGAAGTTTTCTTTTTTTTATTGGCGCAACTTTATTTTTTGCAATCATTTTACAAGCACTCATACAACAACATCCTATTTCTGGATCATTCAGTAATTGCTGATTTCATTTCTATCTATGAATATTATGTTTGGTTGTTGGTATTCTCAGAACTATCAGCCAGAACAAACTAAAATAGAATCAATTTCTCCCGAAAATCCCAAGCCGTTACAGGTTTTGCCGAATAACGGATAACAGTCTGCGGTTTGATGAGTAGATTTCTGGCATGTGATTGGTCAGAGATAACATTCCTGACATATTTTAGGTGTTCATGGTATTCCCGGTCACACAGTAACAGCCGAATTGAGTGCAGAAATAAGCCAACTAAGGATTTAAGTCTAGTTCAACTTGAGTACAAAAACGTCGTAGTGCAAACTTGCTTAGACTCACAAAATATAAAGACCTCATTTTATCTTGTGGTGATTCAACGGAGATCTACCTAATGAGCTCATTTTTGCACTGATCACAAACAAAGAACAAATTGTCGACAGAGTCTGACATCTGTCTTGAAATTGAGCTCACTTTTGCGTTGGTAAGACTAGGTAGCTCTACCAATATCAATTGTTGATCTACTTAGCCGTAAATAGAACCAAACAGATAACATGAGGTTTTACCTTTGGAAGCATGCTGAATGTCATAGAGCTGTACAACGGAACTATCTTTTGCAAGTGTGGCAAGAAGGTTAGACCTTGTAGAGCTCCAAGCGATGCTGCTAACAGCTGTGTTCATTTGGGGCATTGTCATCATTTGAACACGGTTAAAGAAAATGAATTTTTTCCTTTTATGATCATTTCCGATTTTCTAATTAACAATAACAAGTATTAAAATCAAACTATGATGTTATGATGATGACAGTGATGATGTTCATTTCAATGAAGATGGTAATGGTTTTGGCATTGTGGTTATTTAAATTATGATAATTTAATGATAATGATGATGGTGATTTTGATGATGATGGCGGTGATGCTGCTGATGATATTTTGATGATGCTGGTTTTGACAATGATAATGATGGTGACAACGAATTTGATGATCATGATGGTGACGAAGGTTGGGATGGTGATGAAGACCGTTATGGTGATGATGGTACTTGATGGTGGTAATAATGATGATGGTGATAATGATGACGATGATGGTAATGGTAATGATGGAAATGATGGTGATGGTTGCGATAATAATGATAATAGTGAAGATTAGGATGGTGATGATAATGAAGATGATAGTGGTGATGATTGGGATGGTGATAATGATGATGGTGACAATGACTGTGAAGGTAGGACGACATTGGCGATGGCTACGATGATGATTGCTAATTGATATGATGATCATGGCAAATAAACCGCCAAATTTCTGTATAAAGTTAAAAAGTTTGTAGATCTGACAATATTATTGCACAATGTAAGCTTGCTGTAAAACTGCTAAAATACCTAACAGTTTAATCAGACTTTACAGGGCTCGAACTTGCCACCTATAGGTGGCCAATGCAACCAAAAAATAAGAGCTGGCCACTAGATTCTTTGAACTAGTGGCCAGCTGGCGACTGCAAGATTGTGTGGAGCCTTTGCGACTGATTATTTAACTAAAAGAAGTTGTTTCTAATAATATTAATACAATAATCGGCATGTTTACGTCGCCATCCTCTGCGGATCTTCACACAAATGTTCGTAGGCGCAGGTTTTGAAGCATGTGGTCGACCTTGTTCCTGCAGCGTCTCGTTCTTATTGTTTTCATGTGCTTGTAGAAAGACATAAGGCACAAATTAAAAAAAAATAATGAAGCGGCACAGAACTATTTTAGATTTTTGATCTGTAGCTAGGAAGAAAAACGTAACAGATATAACTAATCCTGATGATGCAGATCAAAGTAAGAAAGCAAAAGAACCTGAACAGAAATTTCAATAGAAATGGAAAGACGAAACTATGTTGACATCCCGCTTTATATGTGAAAATATGAGTAAAGTGCAATTTAGGAGTATTTGGAGTATTACACAGTATTAAAAGTAAGAAAAAAGTCGGAAATCAGAGCTTTTTAATAGGTATTAGGTCATTTATTGACCTCTAAAACTTGTGCTCTAGCCACCAAATTTTTGTATCTGGTGGCCAGCTGGCTACTTGAAAAAACGTTAATTTTGAGCCCTGGTTTGCGATGCTGAAATGTATCCAGAGTATGTCATTGCTTCCTGGGGTGCAATTGTCTTTCTGTTGGATGGAGAGAATATTGAACGAAGGATCCAATTGGACACAGAAATAAAATAGAATGATTATGCAAATTACAAACGCCAGGAAAAAACATCATCACACAATATGCAAATTTGTGTTTTGTGAAAACAATTTGGCACTTCACGGTCCTTTCATGTAACTTGTCAGAGTTGTAAGCCAAAAAGCCTTTGCCTCATAGAATATTATTCCAATTAAGAATTAATTAGCTGGACCCCAAAAAGTTTTGCAACTGAACTCCACAATTCTCAAGAACGGATCCAGAGGACCCACAAATTTATAAACCTGGATACATTATGGGAATGTGGGATGGAGTGCAAATATATTAAAACACATGCTTGAACTCTATTTAAACTATTTGTATGATAAAAAAGGATATCGGTTTATCAAATTGGCGAACATCCCAGATACACACAACTGAAGGTTGGGCCTAAACCAAATCGAATTGCCACAAGTTTTAAGACAATTGACTACGTTACACTCTTTATCAACGCCATCAACTGCTATTAGTATTATTCTATTCAAAAATGGATACTGGTTGATGTACCAATAAACAAGACAAAGCACGATAGAATTGAGCTGTAGAAATAATGAATATCGACGCTCTCATTTTACTATTTGAAAACAAACTAAAATATTTCAGTCTGTACTTTAAACATTGACTTTTATATATTAGTCGTTGTTGTATCTATTTAATAACAGTTTATTTGCATCCTGTCATGCAGATACAGTAGGTCACAGGATTTACTCGCTATCTGGCCAATTTTTACTACTTAATAATAATAATAATAATAGTAATAATAATAATAGTAATAATAATAATAATAATATTACTACTACTACTACTACTAATAATAATATAATAATAATAGCAAAAACAATATTAAAAACTTTTTGCTTGTTCAGACAAAGCATGGTTTGGAAACTCTACAAAATTAATTAAGGACCGTTGAAACGAATCAAACATGTTGGTCAAACACAATAGATCTAACATTGTTGCGCGGTGTTTGATCAGTGTTGAATGCTGGAGTGTTCAAGTGAATCCAATACTATCTTGTAACAATGTTGGATCTGGGTACCAGGCCCATAGACTATTTTAACAAGATTGCGTATTTTTTATAACACATGCGTAAATGTTGGATGACGTTTGATGAAAAGCTAGAACAAAGTCAAACTTCATCCAACACTGTTTAACACAACCCAACATGTTTGACCGTGCTGTTCAAACAAGTTAAACTGTTGGGTCCAACAATGTTTGATTAAGGCAACATATTTGACCCATTTAAAAAGATCTTTTGGGATGGTTTTAATGGATTGTTATTTTCTTTAATTATACAGAGCTGGGCTCAGTTGTTCAAAGGCTGGTTAAGTTTAACACTGGGTTAAGCAAAAATTCAAACAGGAATTTTTTTTTTAAGAAAAGGTAAACGGTCATTTTATGAATACTATTTGGATTTTTCTAGGAAAAGTATTAATAATCCCACAATTACAGCTAAAATCTCACCTTGTAAGATTGGAAACAAGATCGTGGGTTAAACATTTAACCCTTGGTTAGTGCTAACCGGCTTTTGAACAACTGGGCCCAGGATATTAACACTTGCTACGCCTCGTGAATTAAGATGTACACAGCTACTATGCGACATTACATACTGGTAGCTTAGATATAAAATCAAAAAAGTCTCCAAAACCTCTGAGAACGACGCAACAATGTGTTCTTGATGTGGATTCACAGACACACCATATATGGCCTTTGTGATTGCTGCATTGCGCGGACGAGACGTATCTGGAGAAACAAAGGAGAAATTAATTTTGATGTTGTATCTATCTATTAGGCGAAGACCTACTGCATCCTCAATCGCTCACGTTTCACTGTCGCTCGCCATATTATCCGAAGTGTTATGTGTTCAAGTTGCAAACAATGTGATGTCATATCCGGCTCCCGCCTAAAACTCAGACTGCGGACAAATTTTTACGTTTTCAAAGCGCAAAAAACCGTGGTTAGATTTTTTTTTTTTGAGGACTTAAATATGAAATTTGTCTTTTTCAAGTATTAAATGTGTGAAAACGCAAAAAAAAAAATCCATGTCATATGCACTTTAACTATTTTCGCAATTTTACAATAATTACACATGTCCTTGTCTACACATATTAATATATTCGGATCTTAATCAACACGAGGATCTTTTTTTCTCAAGAATATGGGTGGCACGTAAATGTATGATGTTATCATCGTATTGTAAAACTTTCGTTTTTGCCCGTCAACTTAAAACTTATAGGCCGTTGCTTTCACCAATCTCCAGTCTGGGAAGCGAATTCAATGGCAGTATTCACTGAATACGTGTGAAAGGTTAAACTGGAGAAGAAACTCCGTTTAAAAAAGATGCTTGTGGACGTGTGAACGAACGAAAGAATAGATAGCGCATCCGACACAGACAGAGATTTACCTTACTTTATCTAAACATAAAATTTGTTTACTTCATATTGTAGTTTTATAGGAATAATAAAGAAATTTACCAAAAGCACAGTACAGTAAACCAAGGTCCCCAACCATACAAAAAGCAGCCTAACTCTCTAGTTAATAGCACTTTAACTGCAAATAGTAAAAGGAAAAAATATCTTTTATACATAAGCTTAATGAAATTACCTTATCTTCTCTTTTAATCCTAGATTCTCACATACATATAGTATATTCTGAGGTGTGAGACGTGGATTACGACGTTTGACCTCTTTAATAAACTCCACAGCAACAAGGGTCTTGCCAGTACCAGCTGCACCCTTTATCCATAGTTCTTTGGGCATTTCAATCTCATAGTGGAGAAGCTGGAATTGTTCCACAGTCAAAAGGTTGAAGAGGCTGATACCCTGTTTGTTGGAAAGAACAGAGGGAACCTTTGCCAATACAATGATAAGCGATTTTACAACTTCTTTGACTTTTCCTCTAACAGAATCCATCTGATAATTATCAGGGTAGCGATTGTCTGGAGATAATCCATCAAGCGGTACAACTGGCGTGGCATTGCAAGATACCAAGTGGTAAGTGACGTAGAATTTTTCATAGCAACCACCCTCAACCACAAGAGCTTTCTTTATGGCTTTAGCTGTCGTTTGAGCGTAAGATAACGACCGTTCTTCTGTTCCTTTTTTACAAAGTGCAAAAAGGTGGATTCCCCCTAGCTCTTGATCAAACAGCAACAGATCACAGATAATGTCATAAGGATGTTGTCTGTAATTCTCAGTTTTCGTAATGCATGAAAGCCATGATCGCGACGCTACAAGTAACGAGCGATTGCGGCCTCTAGAGCACTTTTGTTGGATTTCTCGTATAACCAGCCTTACTGGCTGAGGTTGATTTTCTTCGAAACCCCGAGGTACCACAGGACAATTAGGTCCAGCTGTAAGTGGAATGACAAATTCAAAGGTAAAACAAAAAAATATGTACTGCCAAAAAATATCCTTTCCCCAAAGGCTTTAGAGCCGCCCCTTTCCCCCAAATCCCCCCTGGATTTTTAATTCCAGGGATGTTTGTCATATCCTAGACTTGGAATTTTCGAAAAATTTTAAACTTGGTTGTGTATTCTCTGGAAAGAAGAATTGTGTAGAAAGAAATTATTGCACTATACTTTTGGGAAAGATAATCTTTGATCTTAATCAAATGAGAAGAAATCTTTTCATCCGCGTAAATAAGGTGTCTAACGAATTGAAAGTTATTGATAAGGGGCGATACCTTACACTGCTGACTACGCGAATAATATAATTTGCAAAATAACAAGTTGCATTCAAAATACCACGTGAAATTACTACGAATAAAATATGAAATAAAACAGCATTACAATTAGATAAACAAAACTACAAACTAAAAGTAACTAACCATTTTAATAAGCAAGCTGAGTTCTTTGCATTGCAAGGTGCGACTTACAAAACAAACTTCAAGCAAGAGTCGAGTTTCAACAACCTTTGTATTTCGGCCATTTGCAAGCAATCGAAAAGAGCAAAAGGTGTATGGATGATAATCAACCGTCAGGGTGGTGTGTTCTCTGATATATCGAGGTCATCTTATCGAGTTTGACCAATTACACACGCGGATTTTTTTCAATGAACGAAGGTTGCTTATTACCAGTATATTTCTGCTAGTCTGCATAACAGGCGTTATGTTTTCGCATTTTTCAGGCGCGCGGGGAGAAACGGCGCTCCTCGCTCGAGTCACGCACGCCTTTGCTCACCTGAAAAAAGCGAAAACATAACGCCTCTTATGCTTTCGAAACTATCAATTTCACTTTGTTTTTGCACGATGGATAATGGCTGATTTTCCCTATATTGTAGTCTGGGTGATCTTAACCATTAGTGGTCACTTGAAAACGTTTACACCAGTATATTGCTAAAATATTTAGACATTTATTTTAGCGTTCTCTCACCAGCTAACAACTTTGGTAGCAGTCAATAGTAAATTGAAAGAATCAAAACAAAAAATGGGTCGACTTCTGCGCTGGCTGAAATTTTTCTTTTAACTTTCAATATCATAATATGTATCTGATGAAAAAATATTAACTATATATGTGTGATTTTCAGGTTACAACTCGTTAGCGGACGATAAACAAAAGATCGCTCTTTATCTCGTTTTGTTTGTCCACCAACACTTCTTCATTTCATCATTGTTACTTGTGTCTCACGAGACGGCATGAAAACCAACCATAAAGTGCTATTTGTTTTCTTTTAAGATAGACCTAGAGGTGTCGCAACAACGAGTTTTAGTACAACACACCACTGCAATGTTGGAAGTAATCATTTGAAACAATGTCGCAACAATATTGCAACGTTGTGTTAGGCTAAAAGTCGTCGTTTCAAATCATTTCGTGTAAGATAACCTAAAACCGAAAAATCTTATATAAACTAATCGGGTACCCTTTGAGCCTTAAATAATAAATTCCTTAATTCTACTCCTAAATTTTTGTTTAACTTTTACTGAGAAACGTGTATTGGACTTCACATAAACTAATATATGGGACTTAGCCAGGGCGAAAAACGAAACTCTCAAAAAAAATTATAGTTTCTTCAAACAAAATATGAAGTTGTGTAATGAGTGGCGAAGGCAACACCGGAAAACAATAAAAAACAATAGGTCTAATTGTTTCTTAGCCGTTGTTTTACACCATTACAACGTGAAACTTCCAGAAGCTCGTAGTTGGACGTTTTATGGAGGGATTGTAGTACGTGTAACCGTTATTTGGTTTTCCACTACCGCTTGTTTTTCCTTGAATTTGCGTTCGCATGCATTCAGTCAATTTCTCACCACCGCTACAAAATTGTTATGTTGTTCTTTCACAAAAAATGTCTCCTCTATTTTTTGTCACTCGCTCGTTCTAGATTTCCTCGCCCCTTTTCTGTATGAGCTTCGATAGCCTGGCTTTGTGGACATGAAAATTAGTTTAAGCTAAAGGAACAAACAACGTTTACGTTCCGTTTTCGACTTTAATGTCTTTAAGCTTTTTAAGACGCGGGTAGGTTGCCAAACCTGTTGAATATGTTATTCTATATTGGTATGCCTGTGATGAGCGGTAGCGTGATTATCACGTTATTTAAAATGGTAGATTTTCTATAGGGTTTTTCCCAGGCATGCGCACATCGTCGAGCTCTATGAGTTTGACTAAAGGTTTCCGGTAAAAGGTTAAGGGTGCAGGTTAAAGGTCGAGGATGGGAAAAATTATTTGCCTAAAATTTAAGTGTTTTAGGTTACAGAGTAAAAATGATTGATTACGCAAGTTTAACGGTAAAACCACCTTCTCTGGGAAGCCAGGCAATCAACAGGTAACAAATGTTGGAATAAATATAATACTGTATAAACAACATCTGACAAAAAAAGCTGTCCGACTTTTGTTTTCTTTGTAAGTTTATTATTTCTTTTAGGGGGTCCCAACAAAGATGGAAAAATCACAGAAATATTTTCTGTGTAACCCGCCCACCTCATCCCCTGATTTGAGATGTAAAATACAAACGAATGAAACATCAAGTATGTCACTTCAGAAAATGATTCTGTAAAACAGTCAGATTTAAAACTTTGACACAAACCAGTTTCACCAGATTGTTTCCAGGTTCCAGTTTGTTTGTTTTTTTTAACGACCTTGTGCGCTACGTTCCTGCGCTGGGCAGAAAAGACACGGCTTTCATGGTACCCATGATTCACCTACATAATATAAACTAGATATTCACATTGCCAACACTGACCGGAGCCTGGAT
>JAOTRI020126532.1:0-11732 GCA_028564885.2 Zoanthus sanctaehelenae
ACCTGGTTAGCCTAGTAACCGCTGCCTTGTTAGCTTAGTTACCGCTGCCTTGTTAGCTTAGTTATTGCCACTTGGTTAGCCTAGTTACCGCTGCCTTGTTAGGTTAGTTACTGCCACTTGGTTAGCCTATTTACCGCTGCCTTGTTAGCTTAGTTACCACCACTTGGTTAGCCTATTTACCGCTGCCTTGTTAGCTTCGTTACTGCCACTTGGTTAGCTTAGTTTCCACCACCTGGTTAGCCTAGTAACCGCTGCCTTGTTAGCTTAGTTACTGCCACTTGGTTAGCCTAGTTACCACTGCCTTGTTAGCTTAGTTACTGCCACTTAGTTAGCTTAGTTACCACCACCTGGTTAGCCTAGTTACCGCTGCCTTGTTAGCTTAGTTACTGCCACTTGGTTAGCCTTGCTGGTAAGATGCCAGTCGATCGTGCGAGAGACTCTTCATTTCCCGGCTGGACCACCACTCAGGGTCTTCAAATAATTGAGGAGAAGGTGCTGCCTTTGGTCTAACATCTGCAAATGGTTTGACTTACGCGTCATCTCGGATAAAGACCTCAAACCGTAGGCCGTTTTGTAATGTGAAAGGTCTCTGTCTACCTTAGAGTGGTAAAGATGATGTACCCAATTAGTAGGCCTTAGGCCGGCTAGAAAGACTTGAAACTTTAATATAGTCATTATTATTATTATTAATTTTCTCTGTTTCTGTTGTTTTACTAAGTGCTTTAACCAAAATTATCACGACTGGTTTCAAAGCTCTCCAATTGCAGTACTTTTTCACCGCTGGAAAAGATGAAGTGAAGGCCTGGACGATACTAGTAAGTCACTGCTCAACAGAGCTTCGTCATATAAGTTATGATGCAATGCAACGTCTACAAATTGCCTTTAATTTCAATTGGTCGATTGATTTGCGTGATTTTTATAAAATTTGATAATTGACGTTGCATGACCAACTACAGTAATTTTGCGTACGTAATTTTCCCTCTCGCTATATAGACAATTTTATTCTAATTCGTTTTTCTGGTCAACCGAACACAAATCATTCAAGAAATAAAACATAAATGTTCTCCGTTAAATTAAATACCAGATATAGTGAAGGTAGTATTAATTCGAATACCCAAAACGAACAAACAGATTATGCAGTTACTAGTCCCTTTTCGTATGGCAAGCATTGAATTAAATTTATAATTTTTTGGCGAAAATTGTCTCACCTAGGAGAAGAATTATGAAAGGGTTTCGGACGCAAGAGGAAGGGGGGTGTGGAAGGTCCGAAACCTCTCGAACTCCCACTTTGCTCTTCTCCTGCCTACGCCCCTGATATTGTATAAAACTCTATATCAAAGTAATCTACAACCTCCTTTAGAATATTTTCAGAGTTTTCTTAGGTATAAATAAAGTCACTTGAACCTTAGTAAGCAAAGTTCAAAGCACGTTTTCAAAAGGTTTGTAACAAAATCCTTCCGAACAATTTTATAAATAGAGTGTGTTTGAAAATTCTTTGTGTCATCCTGATTATATTCCGTTTAACTTCAACTGCCAGGCTCAGAAATGTTATAAAAGGATTAAAAGTACGTTATGTCTTCATAGCTTGGTGAAAACCTCGGCAACCTTGTGTGAATTCTGAAGCAGATGTAAGCCCTCAACTACAGGTATTTTCAGTGATCTGCTCTCGAATCCCCAACGCAGGCCTTTTTGTTTTCACCAGGCTTTAAAGTCATGAAGAACATATTTTATTTGTTAATTGTAGTTGTTCTTAAGTTCTATAATGATGAAATGATTAGGACAACCATTTTTTGTAATTCATAGAGGAAACAACTTGGAAAAGGTTTTTCGTAACGTAATCTTTGCTTTAACAGAAAGGAACAAAGGCCCCGCAGGCTGCCGGTAAGATTCACACTGACTTTGAAAAGGGATTTATTATGGCAGAAGTTATGAAATTTGAAGACTTCAAGGAACATGGCTCAGAAGCCAATGTTAAGGTTAGTAAATATTGCTCCCAATTAGCTTTTCAGTATTTTTTCCAAACTGTGTGGGACAATTTTTCCTGGGTGCTTTTCATGACAAGAACAAGCAACAACCGTTCATTCTGCTGCTTGCTTTTAGGTTCACTATGTACATATATATCTGAATAGGTCAGGGGAGTTTTTGTTGCTTCTCGAGCTCTTCCAGTGAAGCTCTGACTTGTAAATACTGCTTTTGAATTATAGCCTTATTCACAGCTGTCATATGAAGTCTATAAGGGAACAGTTGTGCTTGAGGCCTATTTTTAAGTTACCATGGCCATATTGACCGGCAAAGTACTCGATATCAATCAAATACACTACTTTGCAGTTAACCCAAGTTGCCGACGAAAGTGTGGTTCTTCAGCTGTCTAGTAGTCAGTCCAGACTTAGATAACCAGGTGATATCGGGTTAGTAACTGAACTTGAACATTGACCCGCGTCAACAAATCGTATGTTGGTGTTGTAATTACTGCTGTTTCTATGGTCATATTGGCCATATTGACTGGCACAGTACTCGATATCATTGAAATACACTATTTTACGGGTCAACCCAAGTTGCCGACGAAAGTGTGGTTCTTCAGCTCTCTATAATAGTCGGTCTAGACTTAGACGGACTGGTAACCAGGTGATATCGGGTTATTAACTAAGCTAATCGTATTTTGGTGTTGTAATTACTACTATTTCTATGTTTTTGATTTTGTTATTCTTATTTTTAGTGTTAATGTTTTTACTGTTATTTTCATTTACTGCAGTTCTGGCGGTCACATTGTGATAGTTATATTCTTTTATTCCACAGGCGGCAGGTAAATATCGACAACAAGGAAAAGATTACGTTGTATGCGATGGTGATATAATCTTCTTTAAATTTAATGCTGGTGCTGGTTTAACAGCAAAGAAGAAATAAATGAACCTTAAGTCAGCTGTTTTACCAAAAAATAAACATTTGAAGTAATAGAATTTTGATTAAAAATGCCTTTAAAAGATTTTAACCAGAAGTGAGGTTATCTCTACTTTACCCAACGTACTTGTCATTTTCCATGCATGCGACAAAACAGCGACAGCTTAAAAAACAAAAGCTCGATTTCTTTCAAAGATCTACGTGGCCTGGACCTGGCCTAGATCTATTGTAGGTTCGGTGTTAACGGATTTTAACAGTCCTTGGTCTAGAATGCAAGCCCTTGGCTAACAATGCAAGGTTAGAGAGAGCTGCTCTGGACCTAGCCCAGCGCTCGAAATTAAAAGAAATTCAAAGTCGCCTTTTGGCGACTATCAGAGAGAAAATGGTCGCCAATTGTAAAAATGTAGTTGCCAGATAGTACAAGAACAGAAACTTAGATGAGGCTCATTTAATTAGCATTGTTGTTTGGCTTCCGGTAGATTGTGGCTGCAACTGTGGAACAGAACGAAATACTCCATCTTGAACTTAGACTTAAAACATGAAAATACGAAAACCAAATGCTGTAAGACTTCTGCGTGACAATCTTACGTTAAGCTGTAAGCTAGCACAGTAATATTGGAACATTTCAGGGTTACATTAAGCTGTAAGCTAGCACAGTAATATTGGAACATTTCAGGGTTACATTAAGCTGTAAGCTAGCTTAATACCTCCTCTTCTAAATGTAAATCCGCTGGTCGGATTACGTTGATTTCAGTTAGAACGTGTGTTTCCGCAGACAAATTCATTATTCCGGAACCTAGTCCGGGATTCCGGGAATTTTTGCTTGTTTTGTTTGTTTGTTTTAGTTTTTTCCACGCTATGGCTTTATTTTCACCTTATTTGTACTTTATTTTCATTTTAGTTTTACTTGTAGTTATTTTTTTACATTTCTCTAGAACTAAACACTGTGAACCGTTGTGTGAAATCACCGCTCCACTTCGAAAATAACGACGAAAAGAGGCAGAACAAATGTCTCAAATGTCTCGGCTGTTACAGCGACTCGGAGCTGTGATTGCCTAGTTCTGAAAAAAGTTTTAAAATAATTGAAAATAAAGTACAAACAAAGTGAAAATAAAGCAATAGCGTTTATGGTTCGAGTGTCCACACTGTAAAGAGTAAACAATTAAATTGTATTTCTTTTTGTAGAAAAACAGAAACGAGACTTTAGGAAATTGTTTCTCACCTTTAATCTTTTATATATCAGAGGAACATAGTCGCCAAAGTGGCGACTAAACTCGAATTTCTAGTCGCCAAGTTAAAAGTTTTAGTCAGATTGGCTGGTTCCGTTGCCATAGCAAATCGAGATTCGAGACAATCTCGGGAGTTATCCTGAAACAGCCCCATGATATTCTTACAGTGAAACTGTTTTACAGTAAAACTGATGTTCACTGTGGAATTTTTTAACTCTTTCACTGCCAGTCAGTTATCAATATTCAACTTCTCCTTGCATAACAAATACAAAATAATACATTTGGTAATGAGAAAATGAGATTTGATCAAAGAAAGCAAATAGCTGAATATTAAAAGTAAAATTCTCTCAAACCTGTTCAATGAAAAGTTTAGGCTCAAGGTGGTTAGTATTTCAACTGGGAGGGAAAGGGTTAAGAACCTGAGTAAACTACAGAAGATTAAAAGTGAAACTCTCTCTAACTTGTTCATTGAAAAGTACGGGCTCAAGTTGGGAGAACTTAGTAATTCAAGTGGGACTGAAAGGGTTAAAAACTATTCCGAGAAATAGGCTAATCACGTTACCACTGAGGGAATTGCTGCTGGTGCGAACTGTGTTTTCGTTTTAAAATTTTAGAGAGGCTGATGGGGCTTATGTCAACGTGCCAGTTTTCAACGTATGCATGTTATTTTTTTTTATAAGTTTCTGACTGAATTCACAGTGAATGTGGGATGTGGCTTTGGTGACGAAATTAAAGTACAGCGCAAACGTTAGTTAACTGCCAACTCGTTTGTCTTATCAATAGTTGACTGAATACACACATTTATAAAGACTGCGAGCAGTCCTTTCCTTTTCCTCATATTCAGTCGAGTTTAAGTTCGAGCATTAAAATTGCAAGCAAGAATCGTTTTGTAACTGCTGACTGGTTGTGTTGTGGGCGGAGAAAGGAGAGGAAACCCCACAATACGATCACTCAGCAATTTATAAACAATTTTTGTTTGCAGCTTCGACTGATATGAGGAAAAGAAAGAGACTTCTCGCAGTCTATAACATATTAATTGTAAAATTGCTTCAACCGTTTACTAATCATCTTTCGCACTTTTGTGTAATTACCTCCAACACAAAGATCTTTTTGCTCCGCTTCAAGTTTCATTTTCTTCCCTCATATTTATCCATTCAAGCCAGTGTGACGCGGCGTACGTCTCTATTCGTAACCAGACTCCTTCTCAATGTTATGATTTTAGGAGGAAGCAGAAATAGAAAAGGTGAGTTTAAACTTTCTCGTTTTTATAATTGTGGCTCATTTCGTTTCCTATACACTAATTTATACGTATGTGACCGATCATACGTACTTTTATATTTCACAGATGATTGTCAATGTTTGCAGATCCTGATATGACTTTGGTAATAAATAAACTAATATGGTATGTTAAAAAAGTGTATTTTTTAATTAATTAATTATTTTTGTATTCTTGAATATTCCTCTAAAAGAGTAATGAGTTCTTTGTAGGCCGTATTCGATATTATTCCTTTTAAATAACATTGTGCCATTCAGCCCTAAAATATTTTAGGCCTGAATGGCACCATGTTTTTTTTTAAATTTATAAATTTTTAAATTTTCTAGTTACTTCCCTCGTCCAAAAATACCACGATACCGGTTATTTTTTTTAAGGGAAAACATCTAACCCCGTCCCAAACACTTCAGTATTTGATTTTGCAGTTCCTAGTAGCTGCCCCAAGTAGTGTTTCTTGTGAAGCCGTCGGTAATCTATTTTCCCGACTCCAGTTGTTCAGATGTCGAATAGCAGTATTTTTAAAACCTTTCAGTCCCGGTCAGTTTTCAACTTCTCCTTACATTAAATATACAACATAAGACATTTGGTAATGAGAAATTGAGAATTGATCAAGCAAAGCTCACTAATAGAAATTAAAAGTAACATTCTCTCAAAGTTGTTCAATGAAAAAGTATTGAATCAAGTTGGGAGAGTTTAGCGATTTAACTGAAACTGAAAGTTTTAAGAACTGTAGTTTTTAGCTCATGCCGAAACTGGCGAAAGATTAAATTTAATCCACCTTTGAACAACCCAGCCGTGGACGCTACTCAAAACCGTCAACGGCTGAAAATATTTTCAAGATTTTCCAGAAGAGATTTTAAAACCCTTCAGCTTGTAGTTGGAAAGCATAACTCTTATCACTGGATGCGCCAACCGTCGCACAAAATTTAACCATATCCTCGCACAATATGATTCATTTGATAATGAAAATTAAGGATTTCGTTGGGTAAAGTATTTTGTTCAAAATGAAAAGTGAAATTCTCCCAAGCTGCTTATATATTAAGTATAAGATATAAAAATTTAGCGTCATTTTTCGTATTTACAGCGGAGAAAAAGCTGTTGCCGTTCACTTGTGTCCGTTTGCAGCAGGTGTCTGTCAATTACAAATTAGCATAGCTTTTCTCATTTTGACGAAAAACTCAAATTCAAGTTAGCCATGTTACTTTAGAGATTTTGGGTTGTGTTCACAGCTATAGAAAATCAATAGCCATATGAAAAGGCTGAACAGGTTGCTTTTGTCACCTGATATACAAACTGGAAAATACATTTGTTAAAGTTGCTTAATGTAACCGAGATGGCGTTTCCACAATGAGGAAATTACGATGACAGATAAAACTGTACACAACAAAAAACCTTGTATTAATACTGACTAAGAATGACAAACTTAATAATTTTTGAAAAACCGTATTCACGAATCGTATTCACAAGTCAATTTGCGGTGACATCCGTTTAATTGTGTTTGACCAGTTGTGAATAACGTTTTCAAAGACACTATTCTAGTAAAAGCTTTGAAGTGACCTAATTTATGTTGACCGAGCATTACCTAAACATTACTTGAAACAAAAGCGGCCTTGGCGAAGTTGCACATACTTGTGTCGCGTATTTTAGCACTGTATAAAGCTTTTTTAAGCCTTAAAGCATTTATTTCTAACCTATCTATTATAAGCAAACCTTATGGACACTGATTTGAAAGAAGGCGTTATGTTTGTGCAAGAAATACAGCAAATATCGTGCAGGATTACCTTGCTTTTACTTGGATTCATAAGTGTTCAAAATGATTCTCAGTGTTTTTTTTCAAAACAATGAATGACTTGTTAAAACACAAACCCTCTACGAGTTGTTGCTTGCTTGAATCTGTGTTTTCGTCTTTTTTCAGCGCTACTGCACAAGTTGAGCTGATACAAAATGCAATATCGAAACAGTCTATAAAAGACTATTTTAAATGAATGTTTAAGTCCACGGCTTCAGCAAACAGCAGCGGAAGATAGTACAAAAAATGTTTTTGAAATGAAATGTCCAGATATAGATTAAAAAGCGATCTCTGGGTGGTAAAGTAACATGATGAATCAATGGCATTGTTAATTTTTATGTTAACCTTCATCACGATGTAACCGTAATTCTTTGTAATGTTAAGATATAACCAGAGCTTATTCTATAGTTGTAAGATAAGATTATTTTTATTTTCAACCGTTCGAGAAAAATGATCTTTAGCTAGAAATCACTAGTTTGTGAATCTACTATGTTTGCACAACTGTTCTGAAGTTCCTTGTAAATTACTTGTTATTTTTGGGCTTTTAAACCTGTTCAAGTAGCTGTGACATTTACAGAGCTGTAAAGTGGGAGTTGTTGTGTTAGAGGGCAGATGCTTTGTCTCGGGGTTTTAAATCTACGTACCGCTTCAAGTGATGTGTTAAAGCATCTCCCCAACATAGACAACTTTAATTTTCACCGTCGAAAATCCCACCACTGACTAAACATTTTGTGATTGGCTGTACAGGGTGAATAAAAGATTTTTAGCTGTGCAGATGTAAGTGAAGCTGTTCGCAAGGTTAGGCAAAGAGCCAGTGGATCCGGAATCTTTCAGTACATTCATCATGTACCGTATCATTGAATCAAGATGTTTCTTCCAAGTGAGTATCCTTTGATATATTTTTTGAGGTTCATAGATAGAAAGGTTTTACAAGTGTAAATCATTTTTGGGACCCAATTATTTTTTGAAAAAAACAGAGCTTAAATCTGACTGAGTTTAACATTAACGAGAGACAAGTTAACGACACTAAAAATCAACTCCCGGTAAAACATATTTTGAAACTTGTTATTTTAACACCAAGGCTCAAAAAAGTTTTAAAAATCTTTTTTAAAATTTCTCGTGCAACAAAGACTAAACTCGTCGAATTATTAAAACACTATCTTTGGCCAAAAATAACTATTAGTGGGATTCATGTGAAAAATACGATTATGTATCGTGAAAATACGATAATGTATCCAATCGTAAAATTTTATGGTTTTGTTTTGCGAAACATATTGATTGAAATGTTATTGCCTTGATCCAAGAGAAAACTTGTAACTGAAATGAGCAGCTCCCACTATAACCTAATTTAAATCTGCGAACTTCCTCCTCACACTTTTGTGTGGAGAAGACTTTTATCTATCATGACTTGTCAACGCCTTTTAGATGCAGATAAGTTTCATACATTTTGAATATCAAAGCAAAAAAAGTATTTACAGTGATTTGAATCAAAAGGAAATATTTTGTGACAAGTGCCGAAAAAATACGTTTTCCGTCTAGCTTGCACGTTGTGAATAAGTTCGCGTGTGATAATGATTGCCAACAAGATAGTTGAGCCTCTTGCAGTTAACAGGGCCGTGCGAAACTGCTGTGTTGGCAGAAAAAGTCTTGAGAGATCCAAATAATTGTAAGTAATGCAAGATTTTATGATTTAAGACCAAAGTGGCCTTTTGTCTTTAAATCAACCAATCACAGTGCGTTAACTTTCTGACGTCTTAGAAGCATGGTAAACAAACAGCGGCAAATTCGATTCATGAATCATGATTGCCCGTTAAAAAGAATATACAAAATAAAATGTTACAGTTGAAGTTTGAATGTTCCGGTGTGGTTTTGACACGTAAAGCAAAGCATACATATACTCTAAGATCTTTTAGTATATTTTTGTTTCAAAATAATGAGAGCACTAGTTCTCATGCTATTGTCTTGCTCGCTGCCACTTACATTCTCGTCCCCAGAGCTCAACGTTTTTCTTAGCCGGCGGAGCCCTCGCACGACAAAACATGGGGTTTTGTCGTGCCAAGGCTCCGCCGGCTAAGAAAAACGTTGGGCTCTGGGGACGAAAATGTGGCACTTAGCGATAGCTATTACTAACAGATATTGTAAACTAGTTCAGTAGTTGTAACCTAAGACCGTTGAATATGTTCCATCGGATATCGAATGAAGCTCGATGGTAGAACTTTTGGTTTTCGTATGAACAAACCTAGTTCAAAGCCTACTTTGCCTTTTTTTTTCTTTTTCGTAATTGCAATCCTATGATTTGCATTCGCAGACCAACATGCATGTGCAACTGTTTAAATCCTAAGAAACAAGATGGCGGACGAAGTTCTTGAGTTGCAGGCTCAAGGTCCCAAATGCCAAAACAAACACATTAAAAAATTATCGCTGTTACTCAATCGATGTTCCTATAGTACTTAGAAGAAATTCTTGTACCACTTACTTGGGATTCCTGTGTTGCTCACTTACTTAGTTGAAGTTCATGTTTAACACAGTTGGGATTCCTGGGCTACTTATAGTTGGGATTCCTGGGCTACTTATAGTTGGGATTCCTGGGCTACTTATAGTTGGAATTCCTGGGCTACTTATAGTTGGGATTCCTTAGCTACTTATAATTGGGATTCCTGGGCTACTTATAGTTGGGATTCCTGAGCTACTTATAGTTCGGATTCCTGAGCTACTTATAATTGGGATTCCTGAGCTACTTATAATTGGGATTCCTGAGCTACTTATAGTAGGGATTCCTGAGCTACTTATAGTTGGGATTCCTGAGCGACTTATAGTTGGGATTCCTTGGCTACTTATAGTTGGGATTCCTGAGCTACTTATAGTTGGGATTCCTGAGCTACTTATAGTTGGGATTCCTGAGCTACTTATTGTTGTGATTCCTGAGCTACTTATAGTTGGGATTCCTGGGCTACTTATAATTGGGATTCCTGGCTTACTTATAATTGGGATTCCTGGGCTACTTATAGTTGGGATTCCTGGGCTACTTATAGTTGGGATTCCTGGGCTACTTATAATTGGGATTCCTTGGCTACTTATAGTTGGGATTCCTGTGTTTCTCAGTTTGGATTTCTGTGTTACTCAACTGGAATTCTCGGGGTGCTCAACTGGAGTTCCTGTGTTACTCAATTGGGATTCCTGTGGAACACAGTTGGGATTAATAATACAATGTAATAACATTTATAAAAAAGTAAATAGAGAATGGGTATAGGGCATCCAAAGAAACAAAAGGGCTTATCTTAATCAGTGAACGTCTTAAATAATTATTCTCGTTTTGTCACATCATACGGTTCTTTAGCTGCTTGTATTTTTGTCATTAGAGCGGTGCGTTAGACACGTATTGAACAATTTAATGTTTAATAAATAAAGAAAAATAAATATTTTTATTTTGGTGTAGGTGTGAAGTTAGTAAATCTTAGTTTTACACCTCTACAAATAAATTTTTTTTTCTAACTGTTTTCTGCTTATTTAATAACCAATTGTATTACTACAAAAACAGAACAAATGCAATATAAAAAGGTCAAAACATCTATAGGCTTCAAACTTGGTCAGTTCACGCGAAAGTTCATCCATCGGCATCGAGCCATGCATGCGAAATAACTCATCCCAAAGTCATTAAATTATTACTAGCAGTTAACCTAGTTAGCATAGTACAGAAAGGAAGTTTTCTGATCATGAATTGTTTTTTCTAGATACAATTGTAACTGCGTGTTTTGAAATAAAAATCGCTGTCCTCTCTTAGGGAAGCCTCACGTATCGATTTTGCCCACAAGAAACGTCAAATTTACGTTTCTCTCGAGACCCTACCACCCCCTCTTAGAAACGTCAAAAATATTTATCGACATTTTTGTGATCTGCAAACATTGTTCATAACTATATTTAAGATGTCTTCGATGAAGTTTCCATGAAAATCAATTTCATTATTAAGTGCTTCAATAACGATTTGATTCCGCTCAAACTTCTGCGAGTCTTAAAAAACAGTTATCATATCAATAACATATGACCGAATACAAGAAACAACAAAATCTTGAATTAAGCATTTCAGATATACGAAAATCTTGAATCTTGAACATGTTCTGGAAAAAAAAGGTTACGTCAGCTGTCAGCAGTGACCGCGAGCTCGACAGAAACGAATGAGCTTGCGGCTGATTTCATCGATTTCTTGGCTCGCTGTGGAGAAAACTTGATTATAGATGAGTTTCAGGGAAGATATCGACGAACACTCGTCTCCCCACAGAAAAGTCTGTATAAACTGATTTCTTGTCTGATCAGACTACATATTAAATAAACAACATAAATTTTGTGAAAAACATAACGAACTAACCGATGAATGTAAGTCAAAAGTTATCTTATATCCCTTTCCAAAATGTTTCCAAAAAGTCCAGGATTTTTTAACAAAAGTATTGAATTTTCCCACAATGTGTCACAGAGAAACGTCAATTACGCCAACCCCCCCCCCCCACCCCCAAACGTAAAATTGACGTTTCTTGTGGGCAAAATCGAT
>JAOTRI020126543.1:0-11732 GCA_028564885.2 Zoanthus sanctaehelenae
GATAATTATATGATAAACAGAATATTACATGGTCGCTTGGAGATACGGATTTTATCTTCTCGTGTTGAAAATATCTCCCTCTTTCGCTACGCTCACTCGTGAGATATTTTTTCAACAATCGAAGATAAAATCCGTATCTCCGTGCGCCTATGTAATATCCTCTATTTTTTTATGTTTTATCCTTTCTCTGTCATATATATTATCCTCATATACCGATAATAAAATGTAATCAAAATAGAGCTCAGGTTACCTGGTTTGTATAGCTCTTGTTTTTATACTAAGCAATCAGTACCTACCCATTAATTAACCAATAAATATTATAAAATTGTGATGAGGTAAACAAAAATTAGCTCACTCGTGAACTTCACAGATTCTTACACCGTGGTAAACCCCAAAACCCTACCTTCTGTATTTGTACAAGGGTTGATCGATCAAACGAACTGAAAGACTGAAAAAGAAAAATGATTACATAAGAACAGTACAATAGTCTAATTTTCAAATCATCACTAAAAATACAAGAAAACCACTTAGAGAGCGCAGACCTCCGCCTAATGATTCTAGTAAGTACGGTCTTATCCTACGCGGGTCACAGCCATTGATATACACTAGTGTTAGCATCCAGTGAATGTGGGATGTAACCATATCAATAAGAACAACATAAAAAAAATGAGGAGAAATCCAGAATCCAGGATATCTTACTGATCAACCTTAAAATTTAATCAATTATTCCTTGTTGTATTTTTCTGACAAAAAATGTGATCAAAATCCGTTCATAACGTTTTGAGTTTAATGTTGCTAACTAACAAAGAAACCCTCTAATAGGGGATAATATATAGACATTATTACATGGCAAGAGTTTGATATCGTTTTTATTCACGAGTTTTCGTGTCATAGCGCGAACGAGCGAGTCTTCAAGAACAGGGATTGGACAAGAGATCTGCATCGCGCGATTTGATTGGACAAAGTCGTGAAGTGATATCGTATCACTTCACTGATACGATTTTTATTCACGGCTTTATCACACGGATAACAGTAAAATTTTTCCTTTAAAAATCTATTGCAAGCTTTATTTTACCATTTTGGTTTGTAGATAAAATCCTTGAAAACTATAACGCAGATCTACGATAAAAAACGATTTTTGGTTAAACCAATTTAATTTCTAGATTCCATTTTTTTATTCGGTGGGAAAAAATAATAAGAACGCCCATATGTTTTTTCTTTGGCTTTGAATATAAAAAACAACTTCATGTTATATTGCAAAGCCTGCCTTAATAGAGAATTTTTCAATAAAATTGTATCACCTGAAATATACGTGACTTCGAAACAAAAAAATTGTCTGCGCGCTAATCGTAAAGTGACGTATATAAATCTCGATGTATGCGCCTCAAGTTGGACCTAAAATTTTGAATACATAGTTTGCTGCATCAGCATATGCATCTCAACACAGCGTCAATCGTGCGAATAATTTTAACTTTTTTTACATATTAAAATTTTCGGGCCGTTTTTTAATGTTTTTTAGTTCCTCTTTATAGAAAATATTTGTCGGTCGTATCCTTGCTCATGGAAATTTAATTTATCTAGCCTAACTAAATTTATTTATCACCACATACTAGAAACGATAAAAAACTGTTTGTTGTCAACAACTACTACGCAGTTTTCCTTGTCGAAATAGAAAACTGCTTAGTTCTCGACAAATTTATATTTAACTTTTTGTTTTTTGTCAACTCATTTTCCACAGTGCGTTTTTAAGTTTTTGATAACTGTTGATTGTCAATAAAATTTTTTTTGTCGACAAGTAAATGTCGCGAAAATTGAATTTAGTTTCGTATTCATTCCAACCATGCTAAATGTTTTGAAGAATGCTGTGGTTACGCTTCGCCTCGGGTTAGGTCGTTCCCAAAGGTAACTGGCTCGGTTTGGGTCAGTCATCTTGGGTTTTACTTTACCCGTGGTGAGCCGGTTACACGTGTCATCATTAACCTAGGGTGCTCTTAAATTTGGCGCTAAAAATTGTGCGAACATTTCTGACAGGTGTCAACGCGTATTAACTTTTTCCTGTTACGTGATTGGCTTAGTCCGCCTCGGATTGCTGCGAACCATACTAGTTTGGTGCGGTTACTGTCATGGGTTATTTCTTTCTTCTGTTTGACCTATCTATAGAAACTACCCGAAGGTAATTTAGCCTCGGGGAAGGCGGTTACACACATTTTTTTTTGCCCGTGGTTAAGGGCCGCTTACCCGTGGAAAAAACGGGCCGCCTAACCACGGCTGTTCTCGCCTAAGCCATAACGTAAGTAACAACGCACATCATTATATGATAAAGAGCCTAAGCACCAGTCTATTTTCCGCGGGTCCGGGTGCGCTGAATCTAAAATGGCGTTTTTGTCCCGAATTTTTAAATAATGCAGCGTGAAAACTAACTCTGAATACCCAGTAGTAAACAATGTTGAATCTCTAGTAAATTGTAAAATTGGTTATAAATACCAAAAGAAACTGGAGCAAAAGTAATTTTATAAGTACATTTTTATTTATTTACAAGAATTTAGTGACAAATTGTTCGGTGCTTGAAGATATAATTTTTGAGCGACCAACGCGGAGACCGAAAATGGATTGTCGATCCATAACATGTTGAGGTACGCGACATCTCCTAACAGTTTAGACTAACCTCTGTGGCAACAAGAACGTATGATTCCTTAGCTTTCTAGTACCTGAAACCATAACCAATGTAATGTGCTTTTGAATCACAGTTAAATATTTGTATCAAGATAATAATAAAAGCAATGAGAAACAAAAGAAAAAGAGATCATAAACATGTTGATGTTCATTTTCTTGTTGTCATTACAAAACAGCTTAGTTAAAATAATTACAGATAATCACATTACAAGAGTCCCTGGCTGTACACCGCAAACACCTTTGATCTGGATATGCGCGTAAAAGCCAGCTAAATTTATTTTCTCGAGTGCATACTCTGATAAATATCTTTTGGTGAAGTAAAAGCTCATTAAAAATTATTTTGATTCATATATTAGGGTAAGCGAATGGTAAATGCGAGACTGCCAAACTTGTGTTTTGCTGTGCGGGCCCCAGATATTTTGAACTTTTACCTGGCGAATTTGAAAGAGTAAGATACTTACACCCCCGAAATTTTTGTAAGCTTTCCTTGGGAAAGTTGTGTTTTTGTTTTGCGGGGCCGAGATATTACCTTGCGAGTCCAACAGGTTTAAGTACTTGAGATACAAGCGTAAAACGTTTAGATCCCCGAAATTTTCGGTAAGCTTTTGTAATTTTGTTGAGGCCATATCCAAATTTTCTTGTGTATAAGAGCCTTCAGTTGTATCATAAAGGCTAATAATTATAGCTGTTGAATAGATCTGTGTGAAACATCAAATCTGTCAACACAGGCAATATATGTAATCAAAAACAAAAACATTACGACCGCGAGTCTTCCTAAACCTTGAAAAATCGAGACTACGAGTCGCATATAACTTACTAGCTAAATGAGACTCAGAGAAAATCTATTAAAATTCTGTGAAACTAAAACATTCTAAGTGACCATTCGCCACCCCTAATATTCAGTGGATTCAATTTATTGAAGACTCGGTCACAGGCAAACCACGATACAAAAGGTATGTTTTATAACCGCAGCGTTTTGCCAGTTAGTAACAAATAAACCGAAATCACATGCCTGACTTTAACCAATTGCACATCAGTATATTATACATTGAACCAGAAAGCTGCCTATATTATAGTAACATAACATTAGCCACTAAAACGCACCAGAGCCCGCATATCTGTGTGGTGACGAAAAGCAAAATGAATTTTATTTTGTCTTTGGTTAAGGTTTTGGTGATGCGTCAGATCCTTGCTCTTTGCATTAACAGATGCATAGATCTCACATAAGTGCTTCTTTCTGCCTATTGCCAGGGACTATCCCAGTAAAAGTGTACTAGAAAATATCAAAAGGAGTTTTGAATTGGCAAGTGAGGTGCTAAGTTTATTATAAAGGGACGATTTGCTACCTGTAGGTAACTAAAACAACTAATGGATTAGTAAACATATCAATTACTGATTCACTCGATCTACCTGTAGGTATACACACCTAAGAGATCACGTGTAAGGATAGCCACCATGACAAAGTTTCTTGGCATTTTTTCTTTAAGGCGATAAATATAGCTTTTTCTTGCGTGTTGTTACGCCAAATCGGGTATATTTTCTTAAAATGGTGACTTCGATAGTGTTTTTAAAAATATTATTTCTGTTGGTCAACTTACTTTTACAACAGACCAGCTGTGTTCCTCGCCCAGAGCCTCAAGGTAAGGTTTCGTGTAAACATGCAATTGTTTCCGGTGTTAAATGGACGTTTCACATAACAAGAATTTGTTTTAACTTGTCAAAAACAAGTTTATTATATATGGCTTCAATTTCGGCTGACACTTCTGCTGCACCTATAAAGTTAAAAATGTGATTAACCTTTTTTCAAAATAAAAAATATATAGGTTTTCATGAAAAAGTGGAATAGCAGAGGTGCAAACTAAATAAAACTATCACTAAAGTCCATTTGTTCAGCTCGATTTACTCCAAAATATCAGTAGCAACAAAAATCTCTTCAACTTTTTTGACACAAGCAATAGAATAAAGTTGTCCTTAACTCTTTCAGTCCCAGTCGGTTATCGCCACCCAACTTCTCCTTACATAACATATACAAAATAAAACATTTGGCAATGAGAAACTGAGAGTTGATCAAGCAAAGCAAATTAAACTACAGAAGATTAAAAGTGAAATTCTCTCAATCGTGTTAATTAAAAAAAATAGGAACAAGTTGGGAGAATTCAACAATAAAACTGGGATTGAAAGGGTTAAACAACATGGTATGAAATATACAACGTTGTTGTAGACATTGCAAAACTCTAAAGGATTTTAGCTTTCGCAGTTTAAAGGAATTATCAAAAATAATGCGATGCCATTTTGAACGGCGAAGACTAAGAGCCTTTACTTTGTCAATGTTTATAACAGTTTTAGCAACGATAGCTTTTAATGATAATAATGATGATAGTAATAATAATTGACTTTATTTGTGTCAAGTCTTTCTAGCTGGCCAAAGGCCTACTAATTGGGGACACAATCTTTACCACTCTAAGGGTGGACAGAAACCTTTTGCATTACAACAGACACACATAAACATAGATATAATACCCGAGGGCCAACGGTTTAATGTCCTTATCCGAGAAGACGCGAATGTCCTACCGTCTGCAAATGTTAGAGCAAAGGCAGCACTCTCTCACAGAGTGTTGGTCCGGCCGGAGTCGAACCTACCGCAAGATAGACTGATATTTTACCAATCAGTTTAAATTAAACCGTAAAATACTGTTGAAGAACAATTTTTAAGATTGATCATGATGAATCGAAATAGTTAAATCAAAACTATTTCTAGATTATTTCAAAGTTTAAATATCTACAATATTTTCAGAATTCTACGAGGTAAAGTACGAACCTTTGAAAGACGAGGATTCAAACACCTACAAGAAATCACCGCCGATCTTTAGGAACCAATCGATTTACTCAGGCCAAGATCAACGTCCGGGTAAGAACAAGTATTTAACTAAATGTTATCAGTAAAAAAGTCTCTATTGTTTATCACATGCATATGTATTGCTCTCTGCTTGAGTACCAAGCTATTGTGGCATATACTGATAACGCTCTTCTGGTTATTTCATTTCAAATATACTAAATATTCAATATTGCGTACCTTTTTACGGTTCGAACCTCGACTTACCGAGGAGAGCTATAATGTCAACAAGATGTGTAATAGTGTAAAAGAGAGTGGCATACACAATATTGATAAGCAAAGATAAACAACAACAAAACACCTAAGATCTTAATGAGCCAATCTATTTCATACTCAGGCCTATATCAACATCCGGGTAAGAACAAGTTTAAATGTTATTAGTAAGAAAGAGTCAATTCTTTATCATTTGTACTGCTTTCTGCTTGAGTATACCAAACTTGGTATATAGCTAACACTATTCTGATTATTTCACTTGAAATATAAGAAACACCTTTTATGGCTCCTAGTTCTTGACTACTCGAGCGGAGCTAAAATATCAACAAAATGTGTAATCGTGTAACAATGAGTAACATAAACAATAAGCCAAGACAATTAGTTTGTTAAATTTTACATGAATCAAAGTATGCAATGTACTTTGTGGTATTGAATTGACAACTTGAGTTGAGCCATGTCATCGAGTAGTGCATGTAAGAGTGAGTCATATATACACAGAAAGCTTAAACAATCAAAGTACAGCACGTATTTCCGGATCCATGCAATGTGTTTCAAGCGCTTGCCCTTTATGTAGCATTGCATGCTATATATCACAAACATGCATAGACATGTTTGAGATTGTCAATGCTACTTATAAATGAATTTTTGTTTTCGTTTTCCCTTTTATTAGCGTACTAGCTCTAGTTTCTAGAAAGGTTACAAAAACTAAAGCACTGAAAATGTGAGGGTGATGTACTAAACACTGTTTCTGTGATCTAGTACCAGTTTTACAGAGAATGTATGGCTCATTAACGGTTTGGCCACACACCTGCTTAGAGTATTTTGGAACCGCCAAAACTTTTTAGAAACTGCTGGTATAGCAGCAAAACTGTCATCTCTTTGTTATTTCGACAAGCTTTTTCTAGTTGTAAACACAATGTAGACAACGGCTGTGGCTCTATCTACAGATATCTATTTCTAATTGCTTTATATGTCATCCTGCAGAATTATTAGAAGATGAATACGAAACCGGGGTAATCCCGTACAACAGATCTAACACAGGAGTTGATAAATGCCCAAATATTTACTGTTGTCCGCCCGCTATCTGCGTATCGACGAAAGTCTCAGGCTGCAGCCCGTGCAATAGTGGAGTTTGCGGTGTTGCCGTTACCAAAACAGTACCAGCAAGTACCATTTGCCCGTCAGCTTCAATACTAACATCCATCAGAACAGAAGTGTTAACGACCACTAGCACTGAAGTTGCAACTAGTACATTAACTGCTACACACACTGAAACAGCCAACGTTACTAACACAGCAGTGACAACAATTACGGATTTCGCAACGGCCACAAGTACCGTAGTAGTCAACAGCACTTCCATAGCCACCAGTTTTCAAACCCTTAATATAACTCAGACGCTAACTGCGACTGACACGACAACTGCGATTGCGGAACTAACAAAAACTAAAACTCTCACTGATACAGCACAAGTTACTAAGACTGATACTTCAACAGTCACTGAGACAGCAACTGCCACTGTTAATCAAACTGAGACTGTCACCTCCACTACAGTCGCTACTAATACTGTCAATACGACGCTGACTTCTACGGCAACGGAGACATCCACGGCCACAATGACTGAAACTAGCACGGCAGTGGAAACTTCATCTATCACTCAAACTGCTCTTGTGACATCTACTGAGATTGCTACAATCTCGATAAACAAAACCAACTTCGTGACAAAAACAGAGACTGAAACTGCTACAACCACAAGTACTGACGTTAAAACCTTAACAGAGACGAGTACTGCTTTAACGACAAGTGTTAACACTCAGACGTCTACAGCTACAGAGACGCTTACGAGCACTATAAATGCAACTCGTACAATACCTGTTACGATGACTGCGACAGCTACCCTCACGACAACCAGCACGAAGTATCGTACTAGCATTCTAACACAAACAAGGTAAGTTGTTCTTGATCCCCAAGTGACTACAGAGGTTTATTTCTTTCACGTACTAAGGTTTTTCTCCTTCTATAAAAGCTCTAAGGGTATGAATAGAGTTTGTTTTTCCTTGATTTCTTCTGTAGATTGTTAACAAAGGAAAGAAATAAAATTTCTAGTATAAATTTGTTCTAATTTTACGAGTGCTAACATTAATATATAGTCATATTTAACAAGTAACAATATTAACCAGGATTCCCTGTCATCTCGACAAACTTGTCAGTACTGGATGAAAATGTATAATTCTGGCGCGAATGCATCTATTCAAATATAAAGGTTTCTGAGTTACATGTTCAAATATCGGCAGAGCTTGCGATTGAAACAAGAATCTTAGCTTGAAGTTGGAAAGGCAAAATCTCTAAAATGTCGATATCTAAATCTGAAGTCTCTCAAAAACTCCGGAATGGGTTGAAAGATTCCTGATACACTGATACTTCATCCATTTTCATTTTTGTGTATGTAAACCCAGTTGCAGTAAAGCTCGCTTTGCAATTGGTTCAAAAACAGTAGTTTTTGTACAATGCATTGTTTTTGCAGAGCGAGCTTTACTGCAAGGGGGTGGAAGTGAAAATTTATGACGTATCAGTGTTTCAAGAATCTTCCTTGGAATCGGGGAACACAAAAGTGTGTGAAACAACCAAAAACAATCTGATGATCCTTCCACTCCATCTCATATACACATTTTTTCCGCTCTTCAGTAACCATCAACTTTACTAATCCAAAATTACAATTTGTTTTCGTTGTTTAACAGTACAGCAACACTAACTGCAACAAGTACAGCAACGATTAACTCTACCGAATGGCAGACATCAACAAAAGTGATAACATCTTGCAAAGCAATATGTTCAACTCCTCCAGGTACTCGAATTATAGAACAAGTGTAACTTCTGATAATAAACTCGTCAAAGTTTCTGGCGCAATTTTTGCCGGTAGGCCATAATAAATCATTTATAAGAAATTCTAATGTAAAATGACACCAAGAAAAATTTTGTTCTCTTAAAACATATTATGAATTGATAGTTTTAAACTTTTGAAAAAAAATTATACCGGAATTTTGTTCTCTTAAAACATATTATGAATTGATAGTTTTAAACTTTTGAAAAAAATTATACCGGACATAATTAGAAAACATTCAGTGGTGGCTGGAAAACAAAGGATAGTTCAAGCCGCGACTGGAGGCTTAAGTAATGTTTAAACACGCTATATTGAATATTGAACACAAAAGGAAAATCTATCAAAAACACTGCGCTCTTTTTACAAAAGGAACTACTTTATAAAGCATTATTGAAATATGTGTTTGGTCAGTTGAGACTCTACCCTTAAACAAGTTTCACATAATTTTATCACAGCAAATGATGTTGCGTTTTAATGGAAAAACATTGGATAAGCCAATAAAATGTACTCCTTTTCGATTCACTTCATATAAAAAAAATAAAAAGGCTCTTCCTCTTAAACAAAATTAGCATTTTAGTTTCAAATGTTTAAGTTCAATTTTGGTATACATGAGCATTTTGCACAGTATTGACTAAGATAGCGATGGTCATACTGTACACCAAATTCATTAAGTTTAACTTGTACGAAACACAAGACTACCGAGAGTTTTGGTTTATGCTTTTTGTTGCCGGGCGATTTTACATAATTTTGAAAATTTGCGAACAGAAATAAGTTATTTTTAGCTTGAGCCTGTGCTTGTTCTTTAAAATTTTGGTCTTCATTTTTGGCCAATCTAAGTTTTTCGATTCTTATAAAAAAAATGCCTGAAATAATAAATGCGAAATGGTCTTCCACGTAAATTACAAGATTCAGGAAAGTTTTAACTAAAAACATTTGCACTATTTTGAGCCTCAGCCTGAGCTTGTTCTTAAAGTGCCAATGAAGTGAAAAATGTTTTTGGTTTTCTGAAAAGATCGTGATAAGAAAAACAAACAGGCAGAATTTTTGAGAGTTAAAATAAATTGCAGAGATGCTATCCATTAAGGTGCAAATTAGCAAATGTCACGCGTCATTTTGCTTGCTTCAGTAAAGCGAATGTGTGAGAAACAAACTAAAATACATATTTTTCAAGTAAAAAAAATAGTTTAAACCTGATAAATAGATTTCTAAGTAATGATTAAGTAATTTTTTGTAACAACACGTATTTGAATTCCGTGCTTTAGATCAGAGACGAGTTATTACGTCATAGAAACAAAAAACTTGATTAACCTGAATGCTAGCCAGTCATCAGCTCAAAACCTGTAAATTAAGGCGGCTATATCTCAAAGGCATTTTATTCTAAGTCTTTGAAACTTTCTGAGTTTAATACTTTTAAACTGGTCTCTTTTGAAATGCAAAGATAAGGAATTTTAAGTACTGACCTTTATCCAAATATTGTATAAAGATCTATACATTGTTTCTTTTTTGTCTCATTACTAGTTCCAGTTACAAGTTCCGTTACGCCTCCACCCCCTCCTAGTAAGTATGACCACCAGAGAACCTGCAATGACTGTATTGTTTCATGAAAGGTTTTTCATATAAACCAAACGACTTACAGCCATTATAAAACAAAAATACAATATGTCCCTTAAACAAAAACTCGTTCCATATATGGTAATAGGAAATTGGTAGGACCCGGAGCCCAGAGAATATTTGCTTGTAAAAAAAGAAATCATAACCTTTGTGATCCGGACTTAAGGCTTAGAAATCCGGCACCCCAGAAATCTTTTTAAATCTAAGTAACTTGGATCTGGGACCCACACCTTATATAGAATCTGGAATCCAGATAACAATTTTCTGTAAAACTAGGAATCAATCTTTGAACTACGGACTCCATGCCCAGGAATCGGGAATACCGGAAAACTAACGTTTTGAAATCTAAAATTAAATTCAATGTGGTTAAATCTTTATCCCGGTGTCCACATCATTGGGTGAAATATCAGTTGTCAGTAATCAAACAAAAGACTCATATCAATTGGTTATTATCTAATTTTCCCACAGAAAAGCTCTGCACAGAAGCTCTAGATTTTGGAATAATTGTGGATGCTTCAGAAAGCGTGAAGTTGGACGATTATGAAAAGTTATTAAAACATGTCGTCTCTCTTACAAGTTCATTTATTGTTTCTGAGAACGCCACCCATTTTGGAATCATCACTTACAGCTCTGATCCAGTGTTACATATTCCTTTTGACGATCCTTATTACTGGAATGCAGGGAGATTAAAGGTACGCACATGCGCACATGTTTGCACAATCACAATTAATCTATTCTTGTACTTAGAGCCCACGCGACCTACGGCCAAACGAAGCCGTAGGTCGCGTGGGCTTTGCGTACGAGAAAGCATTCAATCACAATCACTAAATTCTCTTTCTATTTTTGAACTACTAATTTCATAAAATCTTTTTAGAATTGTAATGTATACGTATGTATCATAAATATGAAAATATTAGAATCTAATAATGCCTATAATGCCGTAGCTTTTAAACACAAACAAAAAACAGAAAAAAAAATCACAGCGACACAGACAAATTAGAAAGGAACTGAGTGTATGTCAAAAATGTGCGCTCTATTAACTAAATTAAGAGTTGTACTGTTTGATTCAAAGGTGTTGTTTGACTTTTTTTTGTTGAAACTATAAGTATTAAGATTCTTAAAATGAGAATTCAATTTGTATATGAAATCGATCCTTTAAGCTCAATTTGATCGTTTTAAATTCCATATTAAACGAATAAAATGTTCGAGTACGTGTTAGTAATATATGTATATATAATAAATTTTTGTATTATGTATAAAAATATTATCGACCCGAGATATTATATATCTTGCCTCGCCAGTGAACAGGCCCTTACCATATGCAAATGTTAGGACGCCCAAACACAACAAATTCTTAAAATACAGCGGTAACCAGGATAAGACATAATTGCGTTCGATGTTAGGAGAACGCAATCATAATCTTGCGCAGGCGGAAAAAATCTCGATTTTGTGGTTGATCCAAAT
>JAOTRI020126554.1:0-11731 GCA_028564885.2 Zoanthus sanctaehelenae
AACAAATTTTTAACTTCCGGTTTCAGCATCCCTGTTATAAACGAGGCGCGCACGCGTAATACGCAATCCGCTGGTCAATGTAAAGATTAGGGGCCCGCAACAACTTAAACACTTAAATAAATATTCCCTAATTTAGCTATTGCTGTCTAGGGTAGGTCAGTCACAGCCGCCGCAGATGGTGGGGCGCTCTGATATTTTCTATACGGAGCGCTGAGGCGGACTTAAATTTCTCAACGGTAGGTGCACAAACGGCAGAATTTTGAAGGCAACTCCAGGTTCTGTTGGTTCTTGGAAAAAGTGAGTGAGAGAAGACCAGAACATCACTGTTAACTTGTCTATATTTCAAAGAGTTATATCTAGAGGAACTGGGATTTTCCTGAGGTATATGCTAATATTACGCAATTTGTGTACTCTACGTAGGGAATTTCACGAAGCACAAATGTCTATACATTCAAACAAGCTAATGAGACTGTTAAGAGCTCGACCTAAACGAACACATCACAAATCTGTCATCTTAAAAGCTATCTTTCTTCGAAAAGCTCGTCTTATGGCGATAACTCAAATTCTCAATTCCGCTGTCCGTATCAACTGTCGATGTCCAGGCAAGCTTCGGGAAAGCGTTTTGGACGTTAGAACCTGAGGTACCTGATGAGGAAGTGTCAAAAACCACCAAAAGCGTTACTGAAGGTCATCAATCGACTAAAGAGAAGAAATGGCATCATAATTACGAAGCCTGACAAAGGGTGTGGCGTGGTCGTGATAGAAAAATCACCGTACATCAGTTTATTAAGAGGTATTCATCAATCATACATCTAAGTTTAAAGCTGTCAGTGTCGAAAGACCAAAAAAGAAAGGCCGCCCTCCAAAGCACTACCATCCCTTGTTTGAAAAAGAAAAAGATCTTACATCATTGGTGCGTAAAATTCTTCCTAAGTTTATCGCTGAAGAAATCTGTCCGAAAGGTTCCAGACTGACACATCTATACTACCGAAGACCCACAAAGAAAAACTAGCAGAACGACCAATCCTTTCTGCTACGAACACGTACAATTATCCCTTGGCAAAGTGGCTGGACGAAAAAATTAAAACCGCTCTCTGTGAATCGTTTCACTGTCATGAATATTTTCTCCTTTGCCGAAGAGATTAGAGATATGCCTATCGACGCCAATGACAACTTGGTATCGTATGATGTGTGCTCGCTGTTCACAAACGTGCCTCTAGACGAAACAATCGAGATCATCGCAAATAAAGCCTTTAACAACGACTGGTTTAATAAGACCCACAACCTAAGCATTAAGAAGTCAGAGTTGATTGACCTCTCAAACGCTGCAACTTCAGTGCAACAAAAGATCAGCTTCTTAACTTGAAGGCCTGCTAGTTGTATACGCAGATAAACGAAGTCGCAATGGGATCTCCCTTGGGACCTCTAATGGACAATACTTTCTTGTGTTCCATGGAGGAGAAATTAGACCAAGAAAGAAAACTGCCCGAGTTCTAGACGTTACGTGGACGACACGCTTGTGGTAATACCGGATGCAGCAACAGCCGAGAGTTTTTTGGCGACCTTGAATGATTGCCACCCATCTATAAAGTTTACGATGGAAATAGCCAAAGCAAACCGTTTATCATTTCATAGATTGACAGTAGAAAACAAGGCCGGCAAACTTGTTAAAAGCGTATATCGGAAATCTACCGACAAAGGGTTATACCTTCACTATCAAACCCACGTTAATGAATGCTATAAAAAGTCACTGATTACGTATCACTATGCTGAATCGAGCCTACAGTCTCTCGTCATCTTGGTCTTTGTTCGACAAAGAATGTAGCTATTTTTAAAAAACAAACATTCATCAAGTTGAAGTACCAGTGAAACTCGTCAACACATCAGTTCACAATTGCTAAGTTCCTTATACAGATAAGCAAATGAAACCTTGATCAAACCGGAAGAACTCAACAAGATCAGAAGAATTCCTCTATCCTTTTTAAAAAGACCAGCAATCTGCTTATAAAGTCCGTAAACAACTAAAGGACCTAGGCAATAAAAATGGAATAATTTTACAGCCTGCATTTTCATTCGCTAAAATCGATGACACTTAAATCAAAAAAGGAAAAGCCAGCCCTTATAAATGAGCAGTGCGTAGTGTACAAATTTAAGTGTCATAGGTGCGATGCCGATTTTGTCGGTTTCATTACTCGCCATCTTTACCAGCGAATTGAGGAGCACAAACATACTGCCGTTGGAAAACATCTGACTGAGGAACACGAACATTCAAAGACTCGTATCGAATCTGTTTACCATCTAAAAGACATGTAACAACAAAACGAATTGCCTTATTTATGAAATGTTATACATTAAAGAACAAAGACCAACATTGAACACACAATCAGATTCACTCAAGGCGAAAGTATTTACTTTGCCATTGTGTGATAGTCACTAATTTGAATAACTCGCAAAACCAACACTTAATTATTGCCTGAAGATGAAGCATGGTGCTTCGAAACGTCGCTGACTCAATTTTTCTATTAAATTGTATTACGAGATGTTTATTTATTCGACATAAGGAAAGCTAGTGTTTACTAGGTTGTTTTGGATTTTGTAGAACATGGTACATTGAGCAAAAAAGGCGTCTGTTTTTTAAGGTTATCCATCCAAGGGAGGTAACGAGTCCCGAAGTGCTTTGGTAAGGATCGTAGTCACAACTCGTGCCGCATTTTTTTGGACCTGTTCTATTTTGGTCACATCTCTGTTCGTGTGTGGATTCCATGCAGCAGCCGCATACTCAACGATAGGTCTAACCACAGTAAAATATGCTTGCTCCTTAACATACTGACTGCAAGGCTTCAAGATCTACGTAGAAGACCAAGTGTTTTGACTTTTTTAATTTGTTGGCTTTATTACAAACTTTTGATTGGCTCGTCCACCGCAAGTCTCGCCTACATTTAACACCAAGATAGTCATACTCATCTGTAGAAGTCATATGCTGGGAGTTCAAATAATAATTAAAATTACTTGGTCGTTTCTTGTTCGTGATCGAGAGCAGTTTACATTTATTTGGTGACATTAAAACTCTTTTGTCACAATTTTGCCCAGGACTCCAGATTTTGCAAATCGCATTGGAGACACACATGATCGGAGGACGCTGAAATTTTTCTGTAAAGTACGGCAGAATCGCACTGTTGAACAACAACAGTTGGCAATGTGGTTAACATATAATACACCTTTTGCTGTTCATTACGGCAAAATACGCGCTCATTTGCGCCAATCGCCAGTCAATAAAATTAATATACATTCACTTGATCGAATCGGCAATCATTTAAGAGAAAGTCATTTGAATATTTGACATAGGGTGAGCCACCCTGCTCTGCTGTCCCTGATCACATTACAGCACGATGACATAGGGTGAGCCACCCTGCTCTGCTGTCCCTGATTACATTATAGCACGATGACATAGGGTGAGCCACCCTGCTCTGCTGTCCCTGATTACATTACAGCACGATGACATAGGGTGAGCCACCCTGCTCTGCTGTCCCTGATTACATTACAGCACGATGAAATAGGGTGAGCCACCCTTCTCCACGGTCTCTAATTACATTACAGCACGATGACATAGGGCTTCCAGCTGCTATAGAATCAGAAGCCCAAAAATGCTAAGAGAAAGTCTCAAATTGGGTAATTTTGCCTGGTTTAGAATTTCTGGAGTTGTGTTGTTCCACAATCATTTGGACTCCTTGCATAATTTGCGTTAACGGCATAATATCTAAACAGAAGTGAGAAAAATATTTCTGGAACAACCAGAAGGGTACAAAAAAGAGAGTTTTTATCTACTTACCTTCCAATAACTATTTTAAAGTTCATCAATATTTTATTTTTGAGGTGTTTTTAATAATTACAGTAACGAGGCGAACTTCGTATTGATTCGTTTTGAAACAAGAAACTATTTAATTGTATAAACATTTAATCATCATTTCCGTGCAAGGTCATGGAGCGCCATTGTTTTGTATCTAAATAAACTGACCAACATCCAAACGATCCAGCAAGGTAGTCTATTATCTCGTGTGTACCTTGGTTCCACTGATTCCCTTAAGAACACAAGCTCCATATGGGCATCCTTACTTAGAGATCATAAATAACTGAAGGTAGGTAAATGATCATCGGACTCGTTTCAATGCAACAAATTATTGTAGTTACGAAGATTTAGTAATTCAGAACTCGGAAGATGTTAAACTAAAGTTATATTTGGCTCGAAGTTTGAAACCGAGGGTTCTTTATTCAATCGATATTAAATCGTTGGTTACAAACTTTTAAAACGAATGACGGTGCAGTGGTGAATAAAATCCACGAACGATCGTATAAAGTTGAAGCACAATCTAGAGAAAGATTCTAGCTCAATATTAAGTCCTCCCTCAACGCTGTCGACACTTGTTTCAACAGCAGAAACTCGCATTAACAACTCCTTTTAATCCACTGCATAAAGCCAAGCTTACGTGGTTTGTTTATAGTGCATATATATGCCGTTATTCTGAATGTTAGTAACGAGTACTGGGATGCAAACCGAAACAAATGATCCACCCATTCTGCTCTCACCAGGGAACGGTTATCTTGCCAACGCCTGGAAATAGAAAAACTTGTTATAGTGAGTTATAAACGAAAAGATTCATGACCTAATTCTATTTGGCAAAGGTTTTAAATTCCGATCGACGGGAGCTAGACCGTTAGGAAAGTAAAACAAGGAGTGGGGATTAAGTAGGGAGCTGGGGAGACTCTGAGTAAATGGGGTAGGTGAATAAAGAGAGTGAGAAAAATGACAGGGAATAATCCTTATACGAGCCTAGTAGCCCATGGGGCCGGCGCTTATCTCCGGTTTCTGTAGTGTTAAGCGGATGAGAGTTTTTGACTCCCCCTGGACGGGACACTAATCCATCGCAGGTTAGCTCCCAGCAGACGCTGGCACTCATTTACCTACCCCTGAAGGATGGAAAGCTCAGTTAGCTAGGGCGGAAAAAGAAGGTCACACAAATATTCGAATCTCGGCAAAGTGCCGGGATTGAACTGGGGACCTTGTGGTTGGAAAGGAGAGATCTTACTAACAGCGCTAACCACATCCGCCGTGACTGGAAATAATGAGTGGTGAGAATGATTGGGTACAGTTAGTGGAGAAAAAGAGTGGGGGCAATATGTGGGGTCATATACCTTCCCGCCAAATACGCTTCGTAGAAACAAAACTAGAAGTTCTATAGATTATGGGCTTACAGAGCAGGTATTGGGCAACTGGAGACTTCTTCACTGGACTTCCATTTAGAACACGTGACATGTTGAATATCAAATGTTTTGGTAGAATCACGGAAATAATACATGTAACAAGTATCACATTCGATTAGAGATTTATGGCACATTTTCAACGTGATTCCCAAACTACGGTTCACGTTTACCACCGAATTTTTAAGTTTGATCATGGTTGTATATAATGAGGGGGTTACATGCAAGGAAAAATAACCCACAGATTCACATTGACTTCAAGCAATTGGAGACTGGTAACTACCAATTGTTTTCTGTGTGCGTGACATTAAATGCAGAATTTATAAGCGAGAGACTTGTCCTTATTCCATTTTCTTACAATTATAATATGATAGTGAGGTCTCTGAAGCTACGTAAATTGAACAGGTACATAGAAACTGGTGCGGACTTTAATTCTGCTTTTAATGGCATTGACTAAAAAATATTCTGGTAGTTAGCAGCCTTCCACTACTCGGTAAAGGTGAATTTGCATGGAAGTGACAGCAATGTTCAACAGTTGATCAACCATTTTCGAGATGTTGACCAGTCGGGGATAATTCTATTTGAACTCGTGATCTCGATATAGCTAAAGTGTGAGAACATTCGAAAAAACGCACTAGCTATATAAGGATGACTATTGAAAAAGTAAAGTTTTGATACTTTTCAAAGAAATCTTTTCAAGTTAATCTTTGATAGAGTAAGAGTTTGAAAAGTGACTTAACTAAGCAGTGACTTACCTTACGGTCGACACTTCCTGAACGAGACTTGTGAGAACGTTTGTCTAATAGCTTTTTCAGATTTTGAGAACCTCTAGATATTACGAAACCAGTCTTATTTTCAGGTTTTTCCTTGCCTTCTGTGTCTTGTTGTTCTGATTCTTTCTTAACTTCATCACTTGATTTCAAATCTCTTGCAGGTTTACGAACAGCTGTCTCAATGTCTCGGAGTTTTGCTAGTGTGTCATTTTTTAGTGATTTTAGAAGGGAATCTATTTCGTGTTCAGTCTTCACACTAGAGTTCTGCAATGATTCCTCAATGGGTGCAGCATCACTAAGATCTCTCTTCACTAATCGTTTTACACTAACATCCGGTTTGCTCTCATTTTTTTCCACAACCACCTTTGTTAAATTCTTTGAAATACTAGAATCATCTTTATTTAACTTTTCTTTTAACTTTTCGATTTCATTTTTCTCGACGTTTTCTTTTGTTTCCTCCTTATCTTTTTCTTTCTCGTTCAACTCAGATTTACTCATTAAAACACGTCCATCTGGCTTTACAATTGAGTCAGTAATCAACTTTTTTTCCTTATCCAAGGCATAAGGAAGTGGGGGCTCCTTTCGAGTATCTTTCTCAGCCCCTTCTTCTCTGGATATGTCAGTAATCAGTTTTTTATCCTTTGTCTCTCGTCTCTCATTCTCTTTCATCTCCTTTGAAGTATGACGTTCAACAGTTGGTTTTAGAGTAGCAGCTATCGCTTGAGTTGGCTTGCCAGCTTGGTTGACACCTATTAGTGCACCATCTCTAACGTCTGGTATATTTGGTGTGTTGACTGCAAGTTTGATAGGGTCGCGATTTACTTGACCTGGAACAGGTTTAATTGGATCGATGGGTGGATGAATGTTCTTAACCTGGTGCTCGTGATTGCTAGAGGAAGTAAGAACAGCATAAGTGCTCCCTATAAAGCACACTAAGCCCACAGCCACAACAATCTGCAAGAGATTCAGTACACGGGTTATGTTATAACCATTTCACCAGCAAGACATCTGGACGGTCCTTGTTATTCTAATACTCGCAACTTGTAATTTTATAGACCTCTGAAACAGTATCGTCCGATTTCTATTCCAACATGCATTTAAAATTTATATGAATACTAATGCAAGCAAACATTTATTTCATGCTATATAAGATCAGAATTTATCAAATCATTCAAAGCCTGCAGTTTAAAAATATCTTACTGGTAAATGATTTTTTTCCCTATAATAATGAAATCTAAGTTTAAATAAACTATTATTGTTCTTGTTGTTGTTACACATTGAGAAACCATACAATAACAAATTGACTAATTTCATTGATAATGTTCCGTATTGATAATGTTCGGTATCATTATTTGCAACATAACTTTAAAAAGACGCTCTAAAAGCGTTAACTGTGCTACCCTTTGTTCCAGGTCCCGCCTCTCCTCGCAACACTGCTGGTGCCACAAGGAACTATGGGAAACATATTTTGTCTGTTTGACAAAAAAAACTGGGCTTACCAGGAAACCCAGTATTGAGCATATAAAACATTACATATCTCTTATAAAATTCTCACATTTAATATGGCACACCCTATTACAGCTGTAACCATTAACACTGAGTAATGTTATTTCTGAAACATTTTGTATGCACAGAGGTGGAGCTTGTTGAAATACAGGCTAACAAAATATGTAACAGTTTTTAAATGTCAAAAATTTAAATAGATAAATTGACGATGAGTGATTTCTTGTTCATTGTGTCGCCTGATCATTGGGATATATTTGGAAACAAACCACCAACTGAAAATCAATAAAGGCACGGACACACGGTGCAACATTTCATGCAACATTGCGTGCAACAATTTTTTTGGAGGTGGACACACGGTGCAACATTTCATGCAACATTGCATGCAACAATTTTTTTGGAGGTGGACACACGGTGCAACATTTCATGCAACATTGCGTGCAACAATTTCTTTGGAGGTGGACACACGGTGCAACATTTCATGCAACATTGTGTGCAACAATTTTTTTGGAGGTGGACATAGGTGCAACATTTCGTGCAACATTGCGTGCAACAATTTTTTTGGAGGTGGACACTCGGTGCTACAAAATCACGCAACATTTACTCGTGGTAGTATGGTGTGCTTACCCATGCATTTTACAACAATCAAAACGGCTTCCAACAAGAAAACCTTTAAAAAAAAATCTTTTTGCGCACAATGTTACAAATAGAGCGTGATTCAACTTTACTTTGTAGCGCACAATGTTGCATGCAACAAAATTCATCGGTGGACACACGCTGAAACAAATTTGTTGCACGCGATGTTGCATGAAATGTTGCGTCGTGTGTCAGCGCCCCTCATGTAATGTTAACCTGCATCTCACTATGTCTAACTTGTGACCATAAAGGCACAATCTTAAAATAGATTTAATTCATTATACAAACCTTGGCCTTCAGTCGGGTGGAAGTTTGCTCATGAACCACGTGGAGATACATTGATGCCGGATAAATGAAAGCTATGAGAGTTCCCATGGTAGCTCCAGTTAACGCTAAAACAAACTCAACTATAAAAACAACAGAATGAAAATGATCAGTGAGTAACTCTTTACATACAAATCGAATGTTAATTAGTACAAAGTTCTTACATACAACTTAAAATTAGCCAAAAGGTAATAAAAGCAAACATCTATTTCATCTTTTCCGGCACATGCTAAGATGACAATTACTGAAAAGAACTTTGAAGTATCATCTTAAAACTCTTGATTAGAATTATAGTAGTAGATCTAGAAATAGCGAAACAGTCACTGTTCATGAGCAGGAAGCCCAAACTGTGTGCAATTTACAATTGGTTTTGGCTCCATTAAATCCTGTACAATTAAGGTGAAGCCACCCAGTGAGCACAGTAACTGAACAACTTTAGTGAAAAATCTTTCTTGTGATAAAACACTTGTTCAGCTACAAGTTTAGTATGTACACATTCTCTACACTTTTGAACTTTAATACTTTCCTAAGACACTTGACAGTAGAACAAAAGTCGCTTACTGTTCGGCAGGAGGATACCGACTGTTAGGGTGAGTAGAAGAACTGAGACAGTAATGTACACAAAGCGATTGTGGGAAATGAATGCTGCTGAACCAGGGACATTGTCTTGTACACCAGCTCCTGTCTGCTGATAAAAATATAATCAAACAAAATATTCATTTACCATTTTAATTTTATCAACCTAGAAGCAACTAGACATCACTTTTGTTTATAACAACTTCATGATTATGAAATGAAAACTAAAATATAAAAATAATACAATACATACAAATGTAGCAAATCTGTAAAATTATTGAAGAATAAAATTATTTTTAACTCAGTCGTGTAAAACTCAAGAAGTGCGAGAAAAACTTGCCTGCAGCTGGTTTATCTATCAGCACTTCTTTTGTGAACTTAAAATTCACGTTTGTTTCTATAACTAAATAGCGCGCGCGGGTTTGTTTTTTAAGGCATGAAATGCCGAAGGCATGAATGCCTAAATGCAATCAAAATGGGTCAGTCAGTCGACCGATCGACCGACCGACCGATCATTAATCTTTCATGGCCAGGGTTCTTCTCATTTTGACTTGGCAGAGAGAAACCTAGGCTCTATAATACTTAAACTGGTTTTAACCTGGTTTTGTAAGCCGGTTTGTAAATCATTACACGATTTTTTTTTTGTCGCAAAGTTTTGCTCCAAATTTTTTTGTAGTGAAGTTTTTGTTTCGAAATTTTTTGTCGCGAAGTTTTTTTCAAAATATTTCTCGCGATATTTTGAAGTGACCCTTCTCTGCCATCATAGAATAAATTCGGCCTAAAAAATTTATAGATATTTTAGAAAAAATTTGACGATTCAGTGAATTCTTTCTTTAACGTCCGTTCCTTCTCCAAAAACCTCTCTGTTCGTCCCTAACGTCGACAGACTTAATTTCTTCTTAAGTCCTTGCAGGTGAAATAAGTAAAGAAGTTTTAAACAGTAATCTCACGTCGCATTTCATGCCTTGGCTAAAAGCCACCTTTGATTATTTCTATATGAATGTCATAAATGGAAAGCTGCATCATTGTCACTAAAGAAACAGTTTTTTTAAAAATGGATAAATTGTACATCGCGAGGGCGATGGCGAGCGAGGGCGATGGCGAGCGAGAGCAATAGCTCGCCTCAAATGGCAAGGTCTGAAAATGATCATCAAATCATATTTAGAAGCACTTTTATTTACCCATAAAACAATTTTATCTATAATGAGATCAATAATAAATTTGAATAAAATCTAAGTCTAGCAAAAAACACCCTCAGTCCTAACTTATTTTTATAATTGTAGAACCTCAAGACTTTTCTGCAGTCCTGAAAATATCATGTGATGGGGTCCCAAAACATTACGTTTGCACCCTCATTCCCCTCCCATCAAAATTTTAGTGTACGGGCCTGTCTTAAGTAACTATTTCAGTCTATCTATCATTACTTTATGTACCTGTATCGAGATCAAGTTGTTTATGCTCTCCCTAACTGGGAACATCATCAGAGGAAAGCTGACAAGCACTGAAAACATAAAACCTGACAAAAGATAAGAAAGTTGTTTCGCATTAATTAATTTTTACAAAAAGGCGTCATCATCATCATTATCATCAATCAAGTTTTGATCTGGTTTTATCCCATGAATGAGGGTGGTTGGATTAACCCACCAGCAATCTCTCTCACTCCCACTCTCCATCTCGCTCAATTCACTACATCCTCCCTCTTCAAACCAACACTCCTACTCTCCTTCTCCACCTGCGATTTCTATGACTTCCTCGGTCGTCCTCGCTTCCTCTTTCCCTTCACTTCAAACTCCAATGCCTTCTTCAAAACATGTCCATCATCCCTCCTAAACACATGCCTGTAACATCACACTTCACTCGCCTTTGCCATCTGAACCACTGTTTCCTTCAATCCCAGCATCTCCATTAGGTCTTCGGTCCTCCTCTCCATCAGTTTCGCATCACTGCTTGCAAAATTTCAAACTTAACATAATGTAGCAAAACGATAATTATTTTAAGCTTTTACTTCAGCTTAGCACTGCTTGCGTAATCCTTTTATGTGCATTGATTTTTTTTATAAAACATCATCAGGTAAAAAAAATGATTAGTTTCCAGTTTCCGCCCGCCACCTTTTTGACTGCCCGCTCCTTTTTTTATTATTTAATATTCTCTTTTATAACCAAAAATCTATTAGCAAAATCTGAAACTCCTTCGTGAAAAACTCGATTCTGTTGTAAAATACACTCAAAATACAAACAGCAAATCGAATTTGACGACTTGATGTGTAGATACAAACGTAACAACACAGACTCCATTGTCGGGACTGCTGCAAAATGAAACATGTTGCCCATTCTACACAATTTTTTATGTTCTGGTTTGCATTGTGAAAATGCCTTATTTTCTATGCACTTGTTTGAATTCTTGAAAAAGCGGCTTAAACTTGTTGTTTGCAAGACATTTTCTTGGTACAGAAAGCTGTGTTGCTCTATTAAACTTGAGTTCTGAAGTAGCTATATATACGAATATATTAAAAACAACAAAGTCAAAAGACGTTGGAATTGAAAGTTGACTGTGTTCGGTCTGTACTGGCGACCTCGGTCAAGATTCTCCCATACAGATCTCCCGCTCGGTTAATAACAGATAATTTAAAAAATATACTAGCAGTAATCATAGATTAGTGAAGT
>JAOTRI020126565.1:0-11730 GCA_028564885.2 Zoanthus sanctaehelenae
AGAGAGAGAGAGAGAGATATTGGCGACCCTATGCCTTATGCCCCGCTGGGGTCTACAAGGACTAAGAGAGAGAGAGAAAGAGAGATAGAGATATTGACGACTGTATTGGCGCTACTTCTTATTCTCGTGTTGAGTTAAATTCATTCATTTCTTCTTAGCTTGAAGCAGTTGAACCCGGCTCCTCTCCAAGTCCTAAAGTTTCTACTGTTCATAATCACGACTTCCAAAGCATCATGCAAGAAGGAGAGTTGAAGGGACTGAAGAAGTTTACTCAGTACCAAGTTACCATTACGGCCAAAAACAGTGCTGCATTCAGCCCGGCAAGTGACCCTGTTCTTGTCAGGACTTCAGAAGGAGGTGAGGAGAAAAGCCTTAATTTTATTGTAATATATTTATCATCTTGTCTGGTGTTTAAGGTTTATGCTTCTAAACACTTTATAAATAGACAATAGGGAGTTATTAACTTAATTTCGTATATTATATTCATATATTTCCTAAGTAACTCAATATTGTGTTGCTCCAATCATATACTGTACAAATTCGAATTTCGCGCCAAGATCTAAGCCGTCGTGTAATTGAACATTAGCCTCTGGCTATGATGAATGGGCTTTTACGTCCTCCACAATTGGCGATAAATGAATTGTGTTTTAGTATTTTAACGATTATAACATTATATCAACATTGCATGCCAGGAATCTCAGTGCCTCATTCTACCATGATCTGCTAGCTCAAGCTCAAAAATTACCAAATGTGAAGCTTTTGTTCGTGGTTTGATCGATGTTTACTTTTATAACTCAGTTGCGATTTTCTACCAAACCTGTGTTACCGAGTGTGTCATTAAAAAGCCAAATTTCAATGTAAAAGATTGTGACTATATATAAACAGTCTAGATTTCAAGGATACGGCAGCAACAGGCAGCTATTTCACTTTTATCAGAGCTCGTCGGCACTGCATAGACTAGCGGCTAATGAAAGACTCAAGGGCTTTTCAGCTAGTAGATGTAACCTCAAAGGTGGAAAAAAGTCTGTTTAAACCTCAGTACCACACTTCGAATGTGGGACCTTTCTGCGACCTTAACGAGTTCAAAACGGAATTGCCTCGTAACATCAACAAATCACTTTGGACCTACATTAACATCGTAGCAATGTCCCGCATTGAAAATGCTGTGACTGACATTTAGAGAGACATTTGTCCACCTTTGTTTTCGCAGCTACTAGGTAAAATGACCACGCGTCTTTCATTTGTATTTAGGCTATGCATTGTTGACCAATCAGCTATTAACTGATGGCGCTTCCTTCTAAATTAAACTGCCTATGTGTATAGTCACGTGTTATTCTGATTTCTAGATTCCATTTGTTATTTGAGTCGAATTTGTTTTTGATGGTGATTAATATGTAATTTTTAACCGTGTAAAAGAGAGAAAAAACACGTGTCGTACGTTAGTCCTTCGTCGAAGTAAAACGGCGAAGGACTAACATCCGAAACGTCTGTAGGTTTTCTCTCTCTTTTACACGGTATACAATTTACATAGTTATCAAGAAATTGTTTTATTTATTGAAACAACGACGCAGCTTACACTTGCTTACCGTTAGTTAATTTTCTTTCCTTTTTTGATAGTGGCCATCGAGAAAACCTGTATATTTATCAACCTCGTACCCAGGGTCATTTCACTGACGTGGCAGTTTCACGTCTACGTCAGTGAAATGACCCTGGGTACGAGTTGTATAGTTATCTGGTTTGTGCGTATGTACCATATTGACAATCATATAGCCTTTTCTTTTAGCGTGTAGTCTCACTTGTCTTGTTTGGTTTGAGAAAGAACTCTACTATTTGAAATTTAGTTCCCCTTCGGTATTAACATAAGCGTATGTAATCAGCATCTAGAGGTTATTGTTGAAGAGCTAAACCAGTGTTATTATTACTAATCATTGCAGTTCCTGATGCCCCGAGATCATTCAGTGTATCGGAGTTATATTCAGACACTTTACGCGTGAATTGGTCTGAACCAGCCGAGATAAACGGCGTACTGATGAACTACCGAATTCGACATTGGCGCAATGACTCCCGGCCTAGCATCGTACCAGAGATTTTTGTTTCCAATATCAGTATATCGGCGGTTATCACCGGTTTGAGCCCACGAACTCTTTACACAGTGGAAGTTGCAGCCGTGACTAGAGTTGGACCTGGTACTGCATTAAGACTGGTGGCGAAAACACGTCGTTCTCCAGGTGACGAATGTATTTAATTCTTCAGATATCTCAATTAAATTTTTTTAGTTCCTACTTAATTACTCAGAACTGGAAGAAATTCAAAATAACTTATGTGGAATTCTGTTTTATCATAAAACAATAACTTAGTTGTGTATTCTTTCAAACTTACACATTTTAACTTGTTTTGAAGGATTTCATTTTACTCGTGAAGTGTTTTTGCTTACAAATAAAAAAGAAGTGAAAGCATGATGCTTGTGGGATGTGGCTTAACCCTTTCAGTCCCAGCTGTATTGCTGAATTCTCCCAACTTGATCCTATACTTTTCATTGAACAAGTTTGAGAGAATTTTACTTTTGATCTTCAGTAGTTTGACTTTTTTGATCAGTTCTTATTTTCTCATTACCAAATGTGTTATGTTGGATGTGTTATGTAAGGAGAAGTTGGTTAATGAAAACTGACCGGGACTGAAAGGGTTAAAAAAAATATTTTAAACATGTATTTTTTTGTAATTGTTTAGTTTTGTAAATTGCTAATTGTAGTTCATCTTTGAATAATAAAATTACACTAAAATGGAGATGCTTCCTGCTAACATCATTAACTCTCAAAATATTTGGCTAAATTTTTGGCCTCTATTATTGAGCAAAGATCATCTTTTAGTCATTAGGTCCATAAAAATACATGTTCTTGTTTTTTACTGGGTTAAATCTTCATCAGGTTAAAGATGTTAAGTTGAAACTGAGTGTATTGTTTTAGTTTTTTCAATTATATTGCCATTAATTATTGTTTTTGCAACTTTAAGATTTTGCATGTGTTTTTTTGCAGGAAATCGAACAAGAACCAATTAAGAAGGAAGCAACAGAATTTGCTCTCAAACTTGTCAGTTTTGATGCGTCATCCAAAGTGAAACTTATAAAAGAAATCAAGAACTTAATGCCAGACATGAATCTTGTGCAGGTTTGTCAATTAAGTCATCAGCTTTCACTCGCCAGTTGTTTTCTACTTTGTAAGAGGAACAGTTTTTTTATTTGAAAATTGCAATGAAATTTTATGAAAATTAGGTGTATAAAATACCAAAAATTTGTCAAGTTGTGTTATGTTTTTAGTATGGACCTTAAAATCCTCGCTTACATTCTGATACTAGCATATATCCTTAAAAAAATAGCTTTCTTGTTTCTGGTATAGTAACAAGCAACAAAGATTCTGACGCTACAAATTTAATTTTTTATGCAAAAGACTCTTATAATTTTGTGATCCTATTGATTCCAAATACAAACCAAAGTATTCTGACGATTTGCCAAACGTTTTGTTCAAGTACGTAATTTTATATTAACATTTTTTTACAGATTTTCAAGTAGTAGCCTTCTCAAAAGTTCTAGGTTTGCTATATCATATCATTTAATCTTATTTACAGGCCAAGAAGTTTGTAGAAAATTTACCTCAAGTTATTAAAGAAAAGGGAAATAAACAAGACATTGAGGAGCTGAAGAAGACCATTGAAGGAGCCGGAGGAGTTGTAGATATTCAAGATGATTGAATAAACTTTTGAGACTTGTTTTCAATAAAACTCAAATATGCCATCTGTGATACATGCTTTGTTTTTTAAAAATGTTTTTATTAACTTATATTATAATAAATCAAGGAAATGAAATATTGAATACAGTTTTTAACAAGTGATCCAGTTGATTAAACAGTCGTCACTACAACCATCACTTAAACTTTCTCTCTAAGAGGACTGTAAATAAATCAGCGTCACATTTGTGACAAAGTAGTTTTCAGTTAAAGAGTTGTTCACTTTGACTATGCTGATAAATGGCGACTATTACAAATTCTAGTTGCTACAAATCTAAAGGCGTGCACAGTTTATCGCTGCTAACTAAACATTCAGTCTTGCTTTTCTTTTATGGTAGGTCTATTGGGTACTATCTGCTACCAACACGGCCTCAGCCGAGTGCCAATACAGTCATTTTTCATCAGGCTTTTCAGTAACAAGCCGATTATGACTTAACTCACTCTATTGTGCTGGAGGTTTGTCCTCGCCGGCGAGCAGGCGGGACAAGGATTTAGGGAATTTAATATTTAAGTTAAAATCATTGTCATCTATGAACCAGCAGGTCTTTTCTGCTGGTGGCGGGTAACGGGTGGCGGTTTTTTGTTTCATTCGAAAGCTCTGTTTCTACTTATACTCAGAAGCAGTTCTACTAGCCTGCGTGCAGCCGAATGAAAATCCTCGGGTTTTATTACGAATAAAACCCGAGGATTTTCATTCGGCTGCAAGCAGGCTACAGTTCTACTAGCAATTCAGTAAACTGCAAGCAGTCCCTTTCTTTTCCTCATAATCAGTCCAATTATAACTGAAAGGGAAAGAACACAACTTTCAAATATAAACACTATAACATGTCGAAACCATTTGGATTTACAGTATTACAGCAGATTTTGTATTTGTGGCAAATAGTTGAATGCCCGAATGTCGAGTAACAAAACTGTAGTCTTGCTTGCTAAAATAAAAAATTAAAAAGCGATTGGTTCAGTTTGCATCAATCTTATAAAAGAAATAACAATTTCTCTATAGTCTCCATTAGAAGTTTACCGTTGGGAATTAGCCACTGAAAGTATGGAAATGAAACACGAGTCACGCAAGTTTTTCATTTTGTTGATGCGTCTTCAACTTCAGAGAGAGAAGGTATACAGCAATTGCAAGGTCGAAGTCAAACCGTCACATTTTAGATTTTTAAAACAGTTGTATACCAATATCTAATTCAAATTGTCTTGCCCAGTCTTACAAACAGAAAGGTTTTGATGAAAAGTAAATTAGATCGAACTTCCTCAACGACCGCTTGTTTCTCCTTCACTTCAGTAGGCCATTTCCGAGTTCTCTTGTGCCTCTGATTCAAAACGAGTCTAACTGCGAACACTTTTAGATGAAAATGAATACTGCATTCATTTTCATGCGAATCAAAGTCATTTTCATAAAAATGGCTTCGTGCTTAGACTCGCTTTGAAACAGAGGCACAAGGGAACTCGGAAATGGCTTATTTTGTTGTGATTAACACAATACTTTTCAAAATGAATAAAATAGAACCCAGTACTCCGAAGCGTGCCACAGCGCCTTTTAAAAGCCTTAAAATTTATGCCAAATTCACGCCATAAAATCTGTTTATTGGACTCAAGCAATCTGCTTTTAGTGGCCTCTTCCATTATGAAGTTATGGCGTGTTGCCAGTGGGGCACATGAACGTAATGGATGATAATAAACTGCCTCTGGATATTTGGTGATGCGGATCTTGGTTTTCCCGCTTCCTTTGTATACACGACACTCTATGCCGCAAGAAGATATCATGTGGGGCAGGTGGTGTTGGATCTGATGGTTTTTCTCTTACCTGTCCCTTGCACCCGTAGCATGTTGTAGCCTCCGTATGAGCAACGAAAACAACTTCGTAGGGAGAATCGGATTCAATCGAGGCCTCGACATCAATGCGATCCCCGTATTGTGACACATCACGGGAAGAATATTTATTTCGCTTACGGATGCCTTTCCGTTCATTTCCTTTTTTCCTGCGCCATCGGGAATTGTTGCACGTACCAGACTTTCAAGTGGCACTTTGTACGATTGCACATAGCAAGAGAGCATTCCAAGATGATGTGCTAACCCCAAGGTATGAGCACAAATTCCACATTCCTTATAACGTGGGCAGTCGACGCAGGCTAATTTCTTTCCGGCTATCTGGACAGTGTGGGAGAGTGGGCTGGATAAGGATATAACTATTCTTCGGCTGTCGTCGTTTGGGGAGGAACCTATTCCATTTAGCTCGGCAATTTTGTTTGCATTGGTCCCTGAGCCTTTGAGAAATTATGGGAGGCCTGAATCTCTGAAATTCCCGATTACCTCTGTTTGTGTCTGGGGTTCTTTGTCGTCTTCTTCGATGTCCTCTGTGATGGATTTCCAAGCTTAGCAAGGTGTCTTTCCCTCTCTTTCCTGTTCATTCCTGAACAGGCGAAGGCTGTTACTGCTAGGTAACAATGTGTCGGGGAAAGGTCGTAGAAACCTTTTCCTAGAACTGCCCGTTAAATATCTCTCCTACTTTGCTGCACAATGTTCCCGTAGCCAGCTACAGCTTCACTCCACGTGCACTTTGGTTTAGGTCTATATCCAGTTCCCTTAACAACCTTAATCTCCTTAACTTTTCTTTTGTAAACGAAATTACTGCTCTCTTGAACATTATGGTAGAAAAATTCATTCTTCAGCCCAGCTCTTTTACGTACAGGTAACAACATACCATTCATCATGTCATCGTGTATCTTGTCCCACTTGCTGGAAACGCTTTCCACTTTAGCCAAGAACTCTTCTGCGGTTTCGCTATCAATGATTCCTCTTTCTTTTTTCCGGTCATCTCCAAATACACCTTGTAGTAATTCACATTTGATAGTTTTAGACAAGATCTTCTGAGATCTCCATTTTGAAATATCGCGCCGTTGTATTTCGACCCACTGGCACTGATACCGTTGTTCCTGCATGCCATGTTAAAAGTTGAAACTGCTCAGAAGAATAGTTATGATTCATTTATTTGTTCATTTGTTTTATTTACTTTCCAAAACCACGATTTGTGTAGAGGCCTAAACGATGACTGACAAATTTGTTATTCAAATGACTTACGGTGAGAACGAACTTGAGCTCATTACCGTTCGGCGGTTTAGTGACCACTGAAGGTGACGATCGTCTGGCACAGGCGTTTTATAGCGCGGTTTCGCGTTTAACGAAAGGACGAATTAGATTTACTTGTTTCGAATTACAACCGTAGTCACAAACGTTCATCCTCGAGCAAATTTATCTCATACTTTTAAGTCATTAAGATGACTATGATCTACCACAATATTGGTTGAACTTTCCACAGTAAGGGCGCTGAAATGAATTGCCGACGCGCGTATGGTGAGATGTGCTAAATGTGATGGGAGGAGGACTGGGGAAGTGCGCTCTTCTTAGTGATGCCCAACCTCGAGATGAGAACCCTGGGAACGAGGTTGAGTGATGCCATTTCAAAATGACAGACAAAAACTAATCTTCTTCCATATTGTTAGTTATTTGTCCTTTCACTTCGTAGCAGGTATCTGTTCATCATACAAGACTTTATTTGTGACAATTATGATTGCTTTGTACCAGTATCAAAATTAACTACTACAAATGATGCAATGAATCGAGCGAGATGGAGAGTGGGAGTGGGAGAGATTGCTGGCAGAGTGGGGTAAACCCGGCCACCCTCGTTTACGGGGATAAAACTGGATCAAAACTGGATTGATGATGATTGATGATGACAAAATAAATTGAAATTTAATTGGACGTTACCGGCCAACCGTTACCCGCAGAAAAGACCTGCCGTCTACTCAGAATTTGATTTATAAACCGAAGAAAAATTCAAAACAGTTTGGAATTTAAATTTTTACCAGCCGTCAGGGGAATGGTACCTGAGACGTAGAGTAAGACATTTTGCAGAAAAAGATGGTCGATAAAATGCTCTTATTCTGCTACCAGTGAAAGGCGTTTTTAAAATATGTCAGCAAGTGATATTTCAGTGTTCGGTACATGACTTCGACAAACCAGCACGTGATTGATACGCAGTCAAGATTCAACAGGTCCCTAACATAAACATCTTACTTACCCCAAGAACTTACCACAGGATGCCTTTGATTTATCTAAATGATAACAAAATGGTCTAGAAAGTGGTGCCTTAGCTCTATTAGTATTATTTGCAAATAATTTGACTTTTGCGTCTTTTCGGTTAAGGACGTTTAACCAACGTGTTTATGTGTGTCTGTGACAGGAAATAAATGGTGTAGTACAATGCTTTGGTAACCTAAAGCAGACGTTATTAGAGCTCATCTCAAAGCTTAGGATGTCGGTTGCTTCGGAATGATCGCTGTGCTGTGATTGCGGGCAGCAACTACTTGCCAAAGAACTTTCATGTCTTTGAACCAGGATAATTAGGAACGAAGTAACAATCTTATAAACGCAACACAGTTATTGGAGTCGGTTTTCTGCGAAGGAGACGTGGGCTCTGGGAAGAGATGTCTTCTGCTTATGCTCAACCAGCATTTCTATTCCGACGTCTCTTCACATTTTTCTGCTGCTATGAGTCTTTCAACACCAAATTATTAAGCCGCCAGTTGATGCTGATCTTATTAAGGATGGGAAGAGATGGGGTTCAGAAACCACCTCTCACACCTCACCTTACTGTCAATAACGTAACAGCCTCGAAGTAAAGCCAAGAAAACCCACTTTTAAAAATTGTCTAACACCATAACTACACCCCAAAAACCATATTCCTGGGTCTGTTATAATTCTTCAATTATAACTACAAATTACCTTGAAGATTTTGAAATGGGTGAAGTACAGAGTGAAGAATGCAGAAAAAAGCGCTAAAAATTGAGATAATTCATCTCGTTACTTTTCACATCGTCAATCACGCGTCACCACAGGAGTTCAAAGCTTACGCTACAAGAAAGCAAAAAATCCGCAGAGGAAAAATAAATTTTCTGAAAAACAATTAAATTCAGAACGCAATACAGTCCTTTTATTAATTCATATTGTAACTCTATATATTTTCAAACCAGCGACCAATTAATATGCACAACTTTCTTTGCGACGTGAGACGTATAGCTGTGGCCAAAATCCAGTTCGATGAGAAGTCAGTGAAAATGATCATTGGTATATATATGTGACTAACGTTTATTTACTACATTTAGACCCCAGAACGTTTTAACTGTGAGTAAATAGAGAAAAACTATGACGTACAGCCAATAATTTATCTATCATTTATACATTTTCCTTTATCATCACAATAATTGCAAGACCCACAGTTCATAACAGTTTTAGAATTACTAATCTAGTACTGCATCTAAACAGTGATTATACTATTTACAAATATTGCAAAACATATCTCTTTTGTGTTTCAATGACTCATATTAAATAGCTCTGGAATCAAATATGAATGAAAAGAGTAAATTATGGAGGAGCACAGTTATAAATATACGAGTTGTTATTGGTTACGGTTACGGAGATTGCAACCTTATTTGTGAATGGCGGTGCTCCTCAGTTCACTGTATCGACGTCGACGTTTGATATTTCGAGTACTGATTTGTTTAAAACAAATATATATAATCAATTTTTTAGAAATCGTAGTTTTAGTGCATGCTAGCAGCGAATTACCCTATAGTGTATGTTTTTACACGATACTGGATCGAATTCGATTCGGAATAAAAAACAAAGTTTGGTACCAAAGCAGATGAGAGCCATCAAAATGACAGCAGACTATCCACGCGCCCTTACCGGTACATGAGTCAGTTTCGTTCTAGAATTAAGTTTGATCTTCATTTCATTATTCCCGGGATTGGATTTCGTACTGGATCGAAAGTTTTGATCCGAACCGAAAATCCGATGCAAACTTGTTTTGGATTGATTAACTAGGATTGTATTACAAGAGGTGAGATAAAAAAAAACCCGGAGCAAACTTAATCTGGATCGAAACTCGATCCAGTATCATGTAAACACAATTTTAGAAAAGCTTCTTTAAACTTTAATCAATTGTTGGTTAGCAACTTCAGTGATATCCGGCCCCACTAGTTATAACGAACAGTGCATGAAGAGAAATATCTCATTAATTTTTTTAATTTGCATATTTACATATTCAAACCCAAGGTCAGTCGAGGAAGGCCATTTTCAAACAATGATCTTTTTGTGCACAAAATATATAACAAGAAAGGTAGAAACATGCAATAAAACCGTTAAGTAGATGAAATATGATATATAATATATATCTCTTCGTGGAGAACAGTGAAAACAAGGACCTGACACAAATGGATTGTACAAACCAAAGTTGTTAGAGTGGACTGGTTGATTACAACGTTTCTTTGTTTCATGTTGTGTGCATGCAAGGTTAGGATTTTGTGATGCTTCATTATGCTATTGGCTGTTTGCTCATTTACATCTCAAAGGCTTTTATTATTATTTATGCACTGTTAACGTCGGATTTCAATAGTAAAAAGGAGAACAAAAACATGTACCAAAGAAAGTCATCAAGTTTTAAAACCAGTCAACACTAACAAGTACGAACAAATATTAAGACCAAAAATATTTACCTATTGTTTTAAATACATGTATAATTTTGTTTGACTACCCTAATTCATCGATCAAAACTTCACTCCGCGACCCAACCAGTTGCCAGATACTCGGTTACCATAACAACGTTTGTTAGACAACCCTTGCCTACGCAAACGGTTTGAATCGTTTTCGATTGCCCTTAAAGGGGCGCGATTTGTTTTGCTGTGCGGGTCACGTTTTCCGAGGTATCGTTGCGGCTGTATTACCACTGGTACATGATAGCCACAGGCACTATCAATACCAGCCTCCAAACGAACTGGTTCAATTTCCATAACCTCATCAACATCAAATAAGAGTTCGTTGTCTGCTAATTCAGGTCGAAGAATACTGGGCGTTGAACCTGAACGACTGCATTCGTCATCTCCAAGGAAAGAAGAATTTAAGGGTGGTCTATTAAATACTCCATCTTGTCCAAAAGCACTGAAATCGCCAAATTCCTCCATCTCAGTGTCCTCGTCCACTGTGTCTCCTTCGTCTTCTTGATCTCCATCATAACCAGTTTCCGACGTACAGCTGAGAAGACTGGTATTTAGGAGTGCGGTCTCGTCGCTCGTTGATGTTTGATGTTCACTAACAGTAAATGCGTGTTCAGCAGATTTACCAGACAACACATGGCGCAACAGCAAGCTACGCATTTCATCCGCACTCGGAATCTGTGGAAGAATTGAACAAATTTAAAACCACAGTCTAGTTTCAATAATTTTTCAAAACAAATTGCAGTCGTGCTAAAATAAGAAATCATACAAAATTATGAAATCGATGTTTTCAGATCCAAACAGCAAAACAACCATTGAATGAATTTTCGGTTGCTAATTCATCTCTACATACTGTCACTACTGTCATCATCGCCTTGTTGCAGTGGAGACGCCGCGCCGGATATAAAGTATAACTTATTTATTTGTTCATTCATTCAGTTCAAGATAAATAACATTTACCCTGTTGCCTATCATCAACAATGATGGACGGTTTAATTCTTTTTAATGCATATGTTTTTATTCTTGTATCATTTATATTAGACGACTCCGAATAGAAAACCGTCAGAACATCTCTACTCATCACCATCTTCACAATTCTTACCACAAACACCCATCAGCATCATATTCTTTATCGGATAACAAAATTATCGTCAAACTATAAAGATCAATGATTTACATCTATAACACTGATCTGGCTATTGAAATATCTTCATTTCGCTTATTTTATGGAATCGTTCCTCTGCATATCTATAACAAGTTGAATTACCTTCATTTCGCTTACTTTATGGTATCGTTCCTCTGCATATCTATAAAAAGTTTAATTACCTTCATTTCGCTTACTTTATGGTATCGTTCCTCTGCATATCTATAAAAAGTTTAATTACCTTCATTTCGCT
>JAOTRI020126576.1:0-11730 GCA_028564885.2 Zoanthus sanctaehelenae
AACAGCCGGACTGCGAGTGACATTTGCGCCCCCTCACAATATCTCATCCTGCACTTCGTGCACGGATGAGATAAAAACGTGGAAGGAGAGTTTAATGGTTAACATTAGTCTTGTAAAGGTTTTACTATGTTAGGAAAACAAAAAAATTTTGAAACAAACGGCGCGCCATGGTTTTGTCGAATTTCTTCTAATACAAAATTAATGTAAACTAGATTTTAAAAAAAAAATAGCACGTCTTCTTTAAACACTTTTGAATATAAAGGAAATATCAAAACAAATTATTCTGCCTTGCTTATGAAACATGTAAGTAACGTGAACATAAAAATAAACCAAACATTTAATAAACTGGTTTAGGATAATTTTGAAACAAACGACGCGCCATAAAGTTTACAATAAGTAATGACGTTTTAAACGAATTTATAAATCATTAGTAACATTGTTAATGAATAGATAGATAATTGTAGTGACAATGTATGTGTTGCGCATTCGTTAAAGATCCGTATTGTATTTTACCCTCTGGGAAAAGCCTTCACTCAATCAACAATTTATTCATGTCAACTTAAAACTGTCATTGTACTATGTTCATCAAATAAGATATTCTATAATTTAGTTTTCAATGTATATGCTGTTATATGTGCAACTTTGATTTTCAAATTCTTATGAAGGCACGCGTCATGCGGAAACATGTCAATACAATATGGTTCTTTATTAAAGTTTTCAACTAACTTAGTGCTTCTACGGCCATGGATTGTGACTCTGTACGGAAATCTTTTCTTATTGAATGTCTTTAATGTGCCATTGATTGTCAATCAGTGCAGTAGATTGTCTTCTGGTGTTAATGACTATCCGTTGCGCGATTTTGAAAGAACATCCGTTATCCTTGATTGTCCAAAGCAGGGCTCGAACTTAACTTTTTAGTCCTCTAGCAAAGTTTTGCCAGTAATATTTATTTTACTAGCAAAATTAGGAACCTCACTAGCTACTTTTCAATGCGGCCATTTTCCCTTTGAGAACTAAATCAATGTAAAGATTTTCAGCGACCTGAAAAGTGATAAAATAAATGTGAAAAAAATGTGTATCAAAGTGTTAATTTTGTGGTCTCCTATGCCGCTGTACTGACATTTGCCATCTATTAAAATCACGAAATCAGTCTCTGTGCTCACCCACGTAAAATGGGAACGCGCAGCTAATTTGAACGTAGGTTCTACATAAAACCGCTGACCAGTGACTGCCCTCAATGTTTTCGCAGTTTTTTTGCCACAAGGTTCTCGAACAGCTACATTTTTTAATCGAGAAGAAGGAAAAATACTGGTAATCGCAAATATTTGCTAGACGATATTTTTTAGACTCGAAACTTCAAAAAACCACTCGCATTTCGCGAGTTTGCGAGTGCTAATTTCAAGCCTTGCAGTACCAGTTTTTATCATTAATAAATGGATAAGTCACCATGCAAAGTATTTTCATAAAGGTAACTCCTAAGATGAACGAGATAAAATGGAAAGTTACAATTGCAAGTGTTGCTGTGAAATGATTGAAATATTTTTTTCAAAATCGAGATGTCATTTCTGTGGGCTTATGATATTTCATGGAGGACCATGCCCCCTGACCCCCTCGCTGGGGCATTCAAATAAATTTTTTGCCGTCTACTTTTCCAAGTTCGCAGCCGATAATCCCGTTCAACTTACACAGGTGGCAGTTCATTTTTGTTGAGATCCAGATGCTTATCTCTTGCTGAACTGTATGGCGATGTTCCCAATACTTGAATCTGCGAAAGACCCAGTGTGTCCGAGTCCCTGGGACGATGGCATTTAATGCATATTTGCTGTATAACAAAATAATTCCAAAAATAAAACAAGTGTCGTAACTTCCTAGAACAATGCTAAGTATAAATAACAAATACTGTTGAAATACTCACTTTTGTTTATTGTAGGTAATTGTAAGACTTGTGTTCAATAAGAAGTTAATTGCACGGGTAAGGTTTTAGAAAAGTATCAAAATGGCACAAAGCCGTTCTTTTAAGTTTGGTTATGTTGCAGTTAGTTTGGTGCATAACCAATGTTAAGTCGAGAAATTTGATATAACGACACCCCAATTAGTATTAAGAGCTTCAATATAACGATACCCTAATATGATGATACCCTGATATAATGATACCCCGATATAATGACACACTGATATAATGATACCCCGATACGATGATACCCTGATATGATGATACCCCGATTTAACTGTACCCCAATATAAAGATAACCCAATTTGTATCAAGATCTTCAATATAACAATACCCTGATATAATGATACCCTGATATAATGATACCCCAATATAATGACACCCTGATATAATGACACCCCAATATAATGATACCCCGATACGATGATACCCTGATATGATACCCCGATTTAACTGTACCCCAATATAAAGATAACCCAATTTGTATCGAGAGCTTCGATATAACGATACACTGATATAACAATATCATTGTACTGCTCCCTTGATGTACCGCTATATCGGGGTTTCTCTGTACAATACAGCACAAGAAGTTTTGTGAAACTGTAAAATCAAGATAAATATTTTGGAAAACACGATGCAAAACATATGTTATATAAACTGTGTCTCATTGTTAACCAACTAGATCTTATCACTGCAATACGAAAACTTCTGTTCTTTTTAGCTCGATAAAATTATTTAACTGTTGGCAAAACAGATGCCAAAAATGATGCTCTCTATTGAGTTTCCTAGACTATTAGTAACAATGGTTTCCACATAAACAGTGCTTCAAGCTTTGTTACTTTGTAAATCGACTTTTAGTGGCTGTACTTCTCAAAAGGGTTGCCAAGGATATAAATTCGGTCGTCATATTTTTTTAAAAAAGAACGGTGTTCGTTTTTCATCTTGTGGTCGTAAGTATGGAATTTATCCAAAAACAAATAAACGCGAAAAAAGAGTTCGGCAAATTGGCGACCATTCTGATACTTTTGGTCGCCCATTACAGTATTTAATCTTCTCATCATGGCGACCAAAAGGTTCGCAGTTTGGAGCACTGAAAAGAAATGCAAATGGTAAGCAGTGGGTGGACGATAATGTGGGATTGCAATCCAGGTTACATTCATTCTAGCATTTCTCACACAAATTTGGTGCTGGTGTTACTTTTGTGAGATATTCTATATCGAGGTTACTGGATCTCATTACACACCTGAGCAACCTGGGGCGAAGCTAGCTTGAGTTTTATTATGGTCAGACCAGAAGTAGGCAATGGATCACAAACCGGTTCCATCAATGTGCCATCACAACTCAAATCTAAGGCAACGTATGAGGGACAAGCTGAAAAAGACTTTATTTATTAATTTATTTGAAAAAAGAGTTTATTAGTCTATTTATTTATCTATAAATATATTTATTTATTTATGATCGTAAAAGCAACAAAGATATATTTGTATATCTAAAATGAGTTAATTATTTATCTATTTTTTTATATTATATTTGCATGTGATTAGCTTTTTCTTCTTAGAAATCTGACAGTCCTGTTCTTAGTTACAACAATTCTCTATTATTATGCTGACTAAGCCATTTAAGCCTCTGGCTTTGGCTTTTCTTGTAGAATTTTACCTATCCTGTAGAGGACAATAATTTTTTTTTCTTTTTTTTTCTAAAAGTTTGTAATTCCTGATGAGACAACCAAGTTACAATAAAGATTATGTGTTAAGAGTTAATAATGAATTGTTTCATTTAATCTAGTTCATTCCATGAGGATAACAACATTTCTGGAGTTTTCCAGAAATCAACCCCAAACTCTATAGAGAATTTTCAGGAAATTCCAGGAGTTTTCCATAGCAATGGAAGAAAATTTCAAAGTTCCAGAAGTTTTTCAGTTCACTAGGGTAAAGATTATCTTCTTCTAGGATCCAAGCCCAAACTCTCTCTAGGCAAGAACAAGATGACATATCAAGTCATTTCGACAACAGTAGCACCAATTGAAATTGAGTCTATATCAAATACAAAAAGTACAAATAACTCAAGTTTTGCAGGTTTTAAATTGGTAATAAAACTAATAAAAAAGATTCCACAACAGGAGTTTTTCAAAGATTTTCAAGGAATTTTTCCAGAAGATTTTCTTGTAGCTCAGTGGATAGAGCGTCCGCCCAGTATTCGGAAGGTCGTGGGTTCGATTCCCGTCATGGACTCAGATTTTTTTCTCAGTATTGCTGGTTCGTTTCAGAAAGTTAGAATTTGTTGTTTATAATGCGAACCAGTGCCAAGATTATTTATTTACAAGTTATTGTGCTGTCCGTGAAATGGTAGCTATGGCGAATATTACATGACGAGGGCTTGTCTGAGACAGAGGATTCTGTTCACGAGTCTATTTAAGAACGTAACAAATGACCTCGCTCTCCTAAGAGTCCTTGTAGTTCAGTGGATAGAGCGTTCGCCCGGTGTTCGGAAGGTCGTGGGTTCGATTTCCGTCATGGACTCAGATTTTTTTCTGAGTATTGCTTGTTCGTTTGAGAAGTTAGAATTTGTTGTTCAAATTGAGGTCATTTTCATAAGAATGGTTTTGCACTTAGACTCGTATTGAAACGGAGACACAAGGTAATTCGGAAATGGCCTTTGTTTGGATAACGATATTCATTCTCAAGAGAAGCCGTTCGTTGCTTTCAAAAAAACGAAAGAAGCGTTTTGGGGTGAGAAATTTTCCGCAGAAGAGAAACGCAAGGAGACTTTTTTAATCTTGTGAAAGAATTGCGTTTGTCTAATTACGAGTATTATTTCGTTCAGGTAATAATTACGATGTGAAGTTTCGAAATCGTTACTTAAATATTTATTTCATAAAGTGCTGTGAGAAAATTCCTTGCGCATATGTTGTGTTTTGTTTTCACGAGGAACGGAACAGCAACGGAAGAAGTGTTTCATTCTTACGTTTAATCTTCCATCTTTGTAATGCTAGCGTGGGGTTCGTTTTCACGAAGACATAACTGACATAAGGGCTCTTCCGGATCCGTTTATGCTTTCGTCGTTTACGTCGCTCGTGTAAACCTAGCTAAGACTCGTTTTCAATCAGAACAAGATAACTCAGAAATGGCTAATAAAATTGCCAGAAAAAGCTTCAAATCATAACAAACGAAAAAAAAATTTAATTTGGAAAGAACTCAAAAATATTTCTAAGATTTTGTTCCATTTTTATAATAAAAAAAATTAGGTCTCGTGACTGAAACATATGACACTATGAAATAAAAAGAATGCTTAGGTTTGACTTAAAATGGAGTTGGAGTTGTAAAAATATGGGTGCTGTTTTAGGGGTAGTGAATATTCCTTTGTCTTGAGGTGAACTGGGGCTAAAGGTTTGGTTTTGGGCTTTGATTAGCCTCGTGACAAAAACCCCTATCCTACTTTTACAAACAGGGACAAAAGCTCGCTTTCCGTTGACTCTCTTGACCCCAGAATTTTGTTATAGCTGTATCAAAATTTTAAACTGACCACCACTATTTTACGGGTTCAATGCCTTGCAATTTTCAGTTCCTCCACCCCCCTTCCCCATCCCCCACTCTAATGTATGTGTGTTCTTTTGCATTCCAATCTGCACAAAGCTTTACAAAACATAATTTTAGTTTTACACTTTGCTAACTTACGAACATTCAAACAAAAATTGAACATTTAACAGAGAATTAGTATTTTTGATAAACACATTTTAAGGACGCACATTCACCCTAGTAACACATAATCTCGACTTCACTTTAAAACTAAAAACAGCAAGCGGCAAAAAAAATAAAAGAAATTTTTTATCTGTGTACGCAGTTCTAAGTTGTAAGATATCGCGGTTTCAACAAACTCGAGGCAACGGGATGGCAAAAACCTCAAATAGACACAACAATCTTTATTATACACCTATTTAATAAAATGGTCTCTTAAATTCAATGAAACTCTTTAAAGAAGAAGTTCAAATTATTTTTTTTAAAAATAAATACGAGCTGGTCTGTTTTTAGTCGTGGATAGGCGAAGCGTCTCAAAGCGGACGTGTGTATGATAAAAATGATAAAACTGTAGAAAAACAATCGTCCATTCCTTCAATGAACAACAAAAATACCTTTCCGACAAGGTCTTGGGTTTCACGCATTCCCGAGAGACACAAAAAACAAAAAACAAAGCGTCCATGTTGGTGCCCTGAACAAAGTAAATCATCAAAATTCCTTTGCTTAAGGACACCAACATGGCCGCTATAATGTCAGGTGAGAGCCACTTTTAATATTAAAGATCCTATTTTCAAAGCTTTGCGAGTCCTATAATTCCTCAGATATTGTAACAGAAACCATTTATATATGTAATAATAATTCCTAATTTTACTGAGATATTGTCAATTTTTACAACAAATTCAAAGACAACTAAGCTGTTTTTGTGCATTTACAGTCTCAGAGAAACTAGTTTATACAACTGCAAAGCAGTGAGCCTATCTTTTTCGACCGTCAACTTAAATATCGAAATGTCCAACAGGGTAAGAGGACTTTGGTCTAAGCGATAAAACATCACCTCCAGAAAAATTGAAGACATTACACACTGTGGGCCTTCAAGTTCATCTTCAGGAAACATAACTGTTTATAACGAAACTTTACTATCCTCAATGTCCTCCTCCTAACTTGGACGTCTGGGACTGGGCTATTGTTTCAGGATCTGAAAACAATGATTTATCACCTTCAGAAAGACTACGATATAACACATTGTGGGCCTTCAAATTCATCTTCAGGAACATAACTATTTTCACCGGAGGTCGAATGACCTAAACCTCCTCTTCCTGAATCGGACGTCGACGACAGTACTATAGTTTCAGAAGACTTGGAGTTATGCTTGTCCGAGGTTGATAAGGTTCCTGGTGAAGAGCGACTAAACGTTGAATCTGTTGGACTTCTATTATTTACTTGCTCAAACTGTCTCTCTCCATTCGTCCTTTCCAATGACTTCTCCCGTAACTGGCGCTTCATATTTTTAATCTCCAAACTAAGACTACAAAGCAATACAAAAATATAAGCAAAGACAAACTATTTTTCTACAATAAAGAGCTTAAGCAACGGAATACTTCTTCACGACGGAGGTCAATTCTCCGAGAGTAAACTGGACCGATAATGACGTTTTGGCGCCATTTTTACCTTAAGCAGCGCAAGCGCCACCACGACAGAGGCACACAGAGTAAAAAGGCGCGAAAACAAACTTTGAAGAGCTCAGTCGCAAAATGATCGTAAAACTGGTTGCACGTAAAGCAAGAGCCTGAGGCAAAAGTCAATGTTAAAGTAATTTCAAGTTAATAGTTTACTCTATAAAAAGATTTATCGTCAATGTTTTTTTTGCTTGAAGATGTAACTTTGATGAAAAAACTTCGCAGTTCTGACAGACCAACATGGAGGCAAAAAGCACCTTGTAGGGCTCCGTGAAGATCGCCACGACCGCATGACGTGTTCAGGTACGCAACATCTGCGGAAAATTTAGTTCCGGTTGACCTCCGTGACAAGAAGAACGTCTGTTGTTTAAACTCTCTTATAACTCTTAGCTTTTGACAAGTAGGAGTACTTTAATATATTATTACCACTTCAGCCTTAAATGCCCTTATGCAGGTTTACATACAAAGAAGGCCAGGGTTTTTAGCTATACGGCAATTTCATGCTAAATATGAATTATCACACTATTCTTGAAGTTTAGTATATCTAAGTAAATCTTGTTTTTTTTAAAAAAATATGGCGATAATACGATCCAGGGCTCGAAATTGCAACCGATACGATCGCATTTGCGACTCTTTTAACTTTTACGACTAAATCTTCAACAGCGGTCGCGACTTGCTGACCAATGTTTATCTCCGACAGCTACAGTAAAACAAGAATTATCCTCCAGAAGTCGCTACCTTACCACTAATTTTCAAATTTTTAAATACTTTGTGACCAAAATTTAACCATTCGAAAAAATGCCACCATGAAATATTGTCACTATAACACAATAGTGTACTGAGAGCACTCACTTTCTATTACAAATAGAACAGTATTGTCACTATAACTAAATAGTGTATTCGCAGCACTCACTTTCTATTAGAAATTACTAATTCATTAGGATGTTCTAGCGTTACCTTGTTATTTCTCTGTTAAACATTGCTTCCTGTTCTTTGATGGTTTTCTCGCGGATATCTTGCGTATTCATCTGCAGTAAGAACAAAAAACTAAATAAGCTATAAATTATTCTTCAAGCCTAGACACGAATGGGGCCCGGCGGGACTTATCTCCACACGAAAGAACAAAGCTAAAGCTAAATCCTTTTGAGCCCAGTGGTCCATGGGGCCGGAGCTTACCTCCGGTTTCTGTAGTGTTAAGCGGATGAGAGTCATTGACTACCCCTGGACGGGACACTAATCCATCGCAGGTTAGCTCCCAGCAGATGCTGGCACTCATTTATCTACCTCAGGTTTCTGTAGTGATAAGCGGATGTGAGTCTTTGACTACCCCTGGACGGGATACTAATCTATCGCAGGTTAGCTCCCAGCAGACGCTGGTACTCATTTATTTACCTCAGGTTTCTGTAGTGTTAAGCGGATGTGAGTCTTTGATTGCCCCTGGACGGGACACTAATCTATCGCAGGTTAGCTCCCAGCAGACGCTGGTACTCATTTATTTACCTCAAGTTTCTGTAGTGTTAAGCGGATGTGAGTCTTTGACTACCCCTGGACGGGACACTAATCTATCGCTGGTTAGCTCCCAGCAGACGATGGTACTCATTTATCTACCTCAGGTTTATGTAGTGTTTAGCGGATGAGAGTCTTTGACTACCCCTGGACGGGACACTAATCCATCGCAGGTTAGCTCCCAGCAGATGCTGGTACTCATTTACCTACCCCAGGAGGATGGAAAGCTGAGTTGGCTTAGGCGGAAAAGAAGATCACACAAAGATTAAAATCTCGGCAAAGTGCCGGGATCGAACTGGGTACCTTATGGTTGTAAAGCAGAGATCTTACCAACTGCGCCAACCAGATCGTACTCAGGGCTTACTTCAATTTTTTGAGTAGCTGGCTGTGTTTGAAAAGTAGGTGTCGAGGCAAACGAGAACTACAGGCGCGAGCCTGTGGGGGAGGGTCTGAGGGCATGCTTCCCCAGAAAATTTTGAAACCTAGCCACATTCGGAAATGTCATTTCAAGGAAAAGGGAAACTAGACATAAAACAGTCCATGTATAACATATTTTGTATGTTTTAAGGAAAAATCGGATACACACTCTGTCCAAAAGGTTCAATTTATTGTGCGAAATAGACGCGGAATAAAGCAAAGTAGCCGGCTGACCATCGGCGGTAGCCGCCTTTTATTGAAATTTCAGCTTATTTCACTGATTTCGCGTCTTAACTTGTACACGATGTATCTAAGTGAACGCGGTAGAAATAAATAACTTTAGTTCCCTTACCTCAAGGTTTTGAATTTTATTTCGGAAGTAGCATCTACAAATAAAAAATAAGGGAAAATTATCAAAATATCTCCCTCGATATTTAAAGCCGCCGAGGTTAAAGTTTCTAATCTAATCCTTTATCATTTCAGTAGCAAATAAACCAAGATAAATAAGACTGAGTTTCATGCCCTGTTCACACGTACATCCGGAGATTTTTGTATCTGCAAATTTTTTTTTGCGGATACAAAAATATCTGCGTTCACACGTATCCGATTCGTATTCGAATATCTTAAAGGATTAGTCAAAATCTCGCGTGAAAAAGACTGGTTCTGATATTGTGACGTATACAAAAATATACGGATACCAGCGTCCACACGTATCCGGATACACAGCGTATAGAGAAATTTTCACTCTGGAGAGCGTATACAGAAATCTCCGGATACACCGAGCGTATACGGCGGACATTAACCTTTTCACTCCCAGTTGTATTATTAAATTCTCCCAACTTGAGCCCATATTTTTCATGCAACAAGTTTGAGAGAATTCGACTTTCAATCTTTAGTAGCTTACTTTATTTGATGAATTCTCATTTTCTCATTACCAAATCTCATATATTGTATGTGTTATGTAAGAAGAAATTGGGTGTTGATAACTGACTGGGACGGAAAGAGTTGAACGGAATGCTGCGTTGGTGTTTCTACAGAAACTATTTAGAGATAAATATGTAAATTAAGGCGCGAACACACGAGGCAACATTTCATGCAACAATAATAATATTATAATAATAATAAATAACTTTATTCAGGTGGCAAGTCTTTCTAGCCAGCCAAAGGCCTACTAATTGGGGACACCATCTTTACCACTCTAAGGTGGACGGAGATCTTTCACATTATACATCACACAAACACACACACAGATGTAATCCCCGAGGGCCAACGGTTTAACGTCCTTATCCGAGAAGACGTAAAAGTCTAACCATTTGCAGACGTTAGAGCAAAGGCAGCACTTTCTCCTCAATTACTTTAAGACCCTGAGTGTTGGTCCGGCTGGGAATCGAACCCGAGCCTCCCGCACGATATGTAGATAAATGAAATAGGAATACGTTCGGTCTGTAGATATATAGAAAGAAATAAGAGAAAATAACATATATTGCCCTTGGCGGGAATCGAACCCCACATCTTCGGTTTACTAGTCCGACGTGTTAACCCACCACACCACAAGAACCAACCACGCTGGCAACGCAGCTAGACAATGCCATACAGATGGTAACTGGTAAATGGTTCCCAGGGCGATATTTTTCTTTATTGGTAAGTTGAACACCGCAATTTTTGGCTGCGTTGCCAGCGTGGTTGGTTCCTGTGGTGTAGTGGTTAACACGTTGGACTAGTAAACAGAGGATGTGGTGTTCGATTCCCGCCAAGGGCAATATATGTTATTTTTCTCTTAATTCTTTCTATATATCTACACACCGAATGCATTCCTATTTCATTTATCTACATATCATACAATATATGCGTACCAAAAATTACGGTGTTCAACTTATCAATAGAGAAAAATATCGCCCTGAGAACCCTTACAGTTACCATCTATATAACATTAACCGGCTGCGCTTCCAGCGTGGTTGGTTCTTGTGATGTAGTGGTTAACACGTTGGACTAGTAAACCGAAGATGTGGGGTTCGATTCCTGCCAAGGGCAATATATGTTATTTTTCTCTTGTTTCTTTCTCGCGCACGATAGACCGGCACCTTAATTACCAATTAGGCTAACCAGACGGCGGTAAAAAAATAGAATTCATCTTTTTCTAATGTCGGAAACCTTTCGGCCATTTGCAGACAATCGAAAAGAGCATGGTAAATTGTTGATAATGAACTATGTACGTGGTGTGTTCTCTGATTTATCGACCTCTGGTGATCAATTTTGATCAATTTCACGCGCGTATCTTTTCCAGTAAGCAAAGGTTGCTAAAAATAATAATAATAAAAAAAATAATAATCATGGTTTGTATACATGCATCTTTTGGGGCGATAGTCAATATAATTGGGAATGCATAAAGGAAAACAAGTTACACGAAGACATCTGGATGGGTCAATCAGAGCCTTCCCCCATCTAATTTCAAAAATAGTCAACCAATTGAAATTAATCTTGCTATGTGTGATAAGTGTCAAATATTCCAGATAAGATAATTTATTTAATGTCAATTACATAGGGAGTGGTCGCCCAACACGTGTCATTTTGTTGATTTTCATAACAAATGTAGCCAAGTGTAGTTTCAGGACACGACACAGATTCAGAGGTGATCAACTTTATTTGTTAACGAAGAGGGCGACAA
>JAOTRI020126587.1:0-11728 GCA_028564885.2 Zoanthus sanctaehelenae
GAGACTGGACCTACGGTTTAACGTCCTTATCCGAGAAGACGCGAAAGTCTAACCATTTGCAGATGTTAGAGCAAAGATAGCACTTTCTCCTCAATTATTTTAAGACCCTGAGTGTTGGTCCGGCCGGGAATCGAACACGAGACCTCCCACACAGCAGACTGGGACCTTACCAACTAGGCTAACCAGGCGGTGGTTTGCACTGTGTAAAAAATAACCTTGCATACTTACATCTAAAAACATGAACACACCGTCAAATACAAAGATGGAAGGCGTCAGTTCTGCCCACTAAAAAATAAATAAAAAACGTGACATTTTAAGAATGAATAGCTGAAAGCTATCAAACCTTTTAACTGAGAACTTCGTGAGGCTGAAAAGCAAAAGCCAAGACAAATATTGAAGAATTTTAATTTCTTAGTAACTATTTATGAAATTAGTGTTTCTTGGCTAGTGTTCGCCTATGGTGTTCAAAGAGAGTTTATAGAGTCGAATGGTTTAGTAACCTGATGACTTTCTTTGTACTTTGTTATTGTTTTTCATTTCTCTATTGAAATATGTCGTCGACCCTGCACAAATAACAAAAGGTTTTGAGATGTAAGAGAGCAAACGGCCTGAAATACTAAATAAAGCATCACACCAGAAACAAAAGATCCAAACTTTAACCTGCGCACAGCATGAAGCAAAGTAACATATTGTAATCGTCTTTGTAGTTTGCTGAGTTTCCAAACCAGTCCACTCTAACAACTTTGACTTAACAGAGCATCAACTGGAGACTGTGATACTATGAATCACATGCAAGAATTTTAAATAATGCCAAAATATCATAAACTGCCTTTAGTTTGTCAAGTTGCAGAAGATTTTCAGTTAGTGGTAAAACGTACAAAATATAATTGATTATTTTAAAATATAAGTAATTATAGTTCTATTAACTTACTACTCACATTGCCCATTGCCACTTTGCGAATGATGAAGGATAACATGATGCAAAAATTCGTTGTTTCATCGAGTATCACCCATAAGATCCATGGTAACAGCCACTTGGGCTTTAACTGGAAAATAATAACATAGAAACTTTAGCCGATTTTAGGTAATCCATGACATAGAGTGGATCAGGGATTTAATGCAGGTACAGGATTTCAGATCACAGGTACTGTATTCTGGATCCCAGATACCGGATGCTGTATTTCAGGTACTAAATTCTGGATGCCTGGTACTGAATTCCAGATCCCAGGTACTAAATTCCAGATCCTCGATACTGTATTCCAGATTTCAGGTACTGGATTCTGGGTCTCTAATATTAAATTCCAGATCTCTGGTACTGGATTCCAGATCTCAGATACTGAATTAATGATCTCAGATATTGGAATCCAGATCTCGGGTACTGCCGGGTTTCTGGATCTCTGGTACTAGATTCTAGATCTCAGTGGATTCTGGGTATCTAATACTAGATTCCTGGTCTCAGGTACTGGGTTCCAGATCTCAGATATTGGATTCTGGATTGTAGATACTGCATCGATTCTGGATTTCAGTTACTAAATTCTAGATCCTATGTACTGGATGAATCTTTTGAAAACATAACTTTCCTGTACCATAGATTAATAGGTGGCTAATATTACCGTTGTTATCCCCTCACACCGCTTAAACGTCGTGTGTCGTTGCAGTCCTAGACCCCAACCCTTTATAATGCTTTTGAGTGGAGACTCGATGGTTGCAATCACAAAAGATCAAAATGGTAGTGAGCGAAATATTCAAATACTGAAATGGAAAGTTAAAATCGCTTGATATGTGTTATGTACAAAGAATAACTAAACTTTCTCAATTGAAATTAAAATTAAGCAGTAAACGAAGAAATAGAATTTTAAAAAGTGTGCTAATTAAGATCATATTTCCTGAAACCATGGTCACGATTATAATTTCTTTTGTTTAAACTTAATGAATTGTTAATGAGATTGAGAATTGATTGAATAGTGATGTCAGTCTAATAAATATGTTATTACCGAGCTTTTAAATATAATTGATTGAGAATTGATTGAATAGTTATGTCAGTCTAATTTATATGTAATTACCGAGCTTTTAATAAGCGAAGTTAACACGTTTTAGGCCAATTGTCTCCTGACTACATTTGTGTTGTTGTTGATATTATTGTTTTTGTTGTTTACCTGCCACAATCCAGCAAGAAGAATCAGCGCAGCGAGAATGGTTCCACTAGCCAGTGTTATGCGAAATGTAGATAACGCCTCCAATACTGAACAAGACAAACAAACATTAATAATTAAGATAAATTCAGCTAATTTTTAAGACTTAAAACATTTTATTTCCTTTTGTATTGACAACCGAAACATCCCAAGCTACATAAAAGTTTGATAATTCAAAATTCCTAAAAATTGTTATTTCCAGAGATTAGACATCAGGGTTCAGTTCATCGGTTGTTCGAAATTTTCATTTGTTTCTTAAGTACACAGAATGCATTCAACTGCTGAAGGAAAACTTTTCATTTGGAAATTGTGATGATCAAAACAGAGGCGCCCTAAATTTCGTGCTTCAGTTCATTTTCGCGCCAATTTTGAGCGCCAGGTAATTAGACTAAAATTACTTTATTGAAATTTATGTTACACCTAGATTACATAGGCGTTCCCTGTGTCAGTGGGGACGGATGGGACTTAGAGTAAGAAAATAGGGTTTAGGAAATGGTGGACAAAGGTAACGTTGGAGGAAGATAGTGACAATCGGCGTTGCAGCTGGGTATGACCTCAATGTTCAAAGCAATGGTGCTTGGATAAATAATTGTCAGAAAAAATTGGTATATGCTTGGCTTCTCTCCTATGGGTTGAAACCGCTCAACTCTAGGTTATCCTTTACTATCAGTCATCCTAATATTGTGAAGGTATGTTTCTGTATTCCTAGGACCACCAAGGTATTTATTGAAACTAATTATCCCGAAAACTGGGTCACATGTCCCCCTACCTCCGTCTCCCAAGTTGTTTATTGAAACAAATTATCCCAAAGATTGGGTCACTCACAAGTTCTCCTACCACCTCCTCTATCTAACTTTTTTTTCGAGATCAAAGAGCTTTGGCAACCAAAGTTGGCTTTAGGCCCATTTTGATGTATTATTGTTCAAATTGGGTCTGAGAGTTAAAGAGATGAAACAAAAGAAATCACAGTAAAAATGAAACTATAATTTACGTTATTTGTCGATGAAAGCACAGAAAACGTGCTTTATTTCTTTTATAAGTTTGTTTTTTCCAGCAAGGAGAAAGACGATTTACAAAGCCTGTATATTGTTACTTTACCCAGATATAAATGAACGGCAACACTAAATCCACATGAATTACACTAGTGTCGCAAAAGTGCAATGCATGAATGAACTCGATAAGATTTTATAGTTCTGCACAAATGTTTAATCAATAACCAGTAGATGTTTTAAAAATTTCAATTTCTTTAATTGATGTTCGATTAAGCTGACGATTCTCGCCACGTGCGTTGATGAAAATTACAATGTTAAATGTCGAGTGTCGGTTCTAATTTGTTACCACTGCGCAACCAACGAGTTGATAGCCTTGACTTGTATCGATAGCCGGTAGAGCTCCAGTGCAGACAGAAAATGACGTAATGCCTCTAAAGCTTGCTAGCACAATTGCAGAGCCCACTAAAAACTGACTTATTGAATAGAAAACTGACTAGTCATAGTACAGAAAACGGACTTAGTTGAAATTAGCAAAAATATTTACGTAGTTCCTGAGTGGGCCAACAGAATCACCAATATAGGGCTGGCAACCACGGTTTTTACAATTATTGTACGAGATTTGAAAGAAACATTCTGTATATTTGCTAAATTCTAATAATAATGAAATAATAGTAATGATTATATTTATAATAATAATAATAGTAATAATATACTTTAATTTATTTCAATCAACTGTAAATTCTCATAACTCGGAGACACAATTTTATCGTTAACGTCCTTTTCGTGCCTTTATAGCACTACAAAAACACATTTGTGGTTGTAGACCAATCAAAAGAATCGAACTATCCAAATTATGTCTTTAAAAAAGTTTAGTCATATGTAATTATGATTCAATGCTTGCCAACATTCACTGGATTTTCTTAAAATGTAATGGCATTAAAAAAATACAGTTAACATTACATTACTTCAGCTAAAACAGCAGCATAATTTATAACAGCGTAAAGTTCTAGAAAATTGTCTATATTAGTGACATGCATAAATGAAGCGGACAATTGCGGCAACAATTAATATACTTACAAGTTACTGAATAATTTACCTTCCGTATTAATTAGGTGAAACCCGGTTAGTTATTTTAAATCCTCTACCTGAAAACTTTAACGGAAGATCTTCTTTCTGAATGTCGGTTAGCGTGTTTATGGAACGAAGGATGAAAACTTGAAGAGCAATTCTCAGACTTCCTACTATCTGTACAATGCCAGGAAGCAAACATCAAGATAATTAAGATCAGTTGAGTAATATTTTTTCACTCTGAAAATTCTAAATGGAGTTTTTACAAGATGTCCACAAACCAGACTCCACGATCCACTGATGTAACTTCCCTCTGTAACGTCAAAGCAACACAGATATTTCGTTATAGCTACCATGTTGTCTTTCGTCTCGTAACTTCGACTTCACCGACTTCCTTCAAAGATGATAAACTAAAATCAACTCTTTCCGCGAGCGAGGAAAGTGAAAGCGAGTGAAGCAGTCAATAAAAAGGAAAACTCTTCATTTTTGAAGAAAGTATAAAGTTAGATTCTTACAACTCTTATTAAATCTGAATTCGGGAGTTTCGAAATTACGTACGTCACGATAGGCGAAAGTAAAACCGACTAGGTGCAGTGGAAAGGCAATATCTGCTTTAGTCATACTAATGTTCCGGGTTATTAAAACTCAAGGAAAAACTTATCAACAAGGATACATGAAAAATATTGGTAAAATAGATGTATGAAATCTGTTTTTGTGATTTTTGCTGATTTTGTTCATGGCTGCATAACTATATAAAGAAAATAAACTGTTTATGTATCTAGACATGTTTTGTTTTACTTTTATAAAAACCAATATCAAATCAGTTTTCTGAGGCCCATTGTTTTAACTTTTTGGCAGCTTCTGCCTTATTTTGTTTTTGTCTAAATATACTTTTATTTTCTGCGGTGAGCGGTTTGAAATAAAGAGAAATCAAAACAAGCCAGTAAAGCACTGAGCTTGCGCAGACTTCCGCCAAGCATATTGTGATCGCAATGTTAACCCTTTCAGTCCCAGTTATATTGTTAAATTCTCCGAACTTGAGCTGATACTTTTCATTGAACAAGTTTGAGAGAATTTTGCTTTTAATCTTCTTTAGCTTGCTTTGTTTAATCAATTCTCATTACTAAATGTTTTATTTTGAATATGTTATGAGAGGAGAAGTTGGGTGCTGATAACCGATTAAAGGCTCAAAGTGATCCAGAATCCAGGACGTCTTCACGATCACCCTCAAAATTTCTGGATAACTTTCACAATTTAATCAGTTTTTTCATGTCACATTTCTGACAACATCTGAAAATATCATCAAAATCCGTCCATAAGTTTTTGAGTTATGTTGCTAACAAACAATGCAAACAAACAAACAAACAAACAAACTCCGGCAAATACATAACCCCCTTGACGGAGGTAATTAAAGACGAGCACTAAAAAACAAAACAGCACTACAACCATAAAACATTGTGCAGGCGTTGTGGCCTGCAAGCAGACCCTTCTTGTCGGCAGAGGGAGGACTAGGGCAAGAACTAGTCTTTCCCCTCCGTGTTTCGCGCATTCCGATAAAAAATTTGCAGGCTAAGCGCGGTGGTAACCAGTTTGCACTGAGTTTGAATTTCTGCTCTACCGTTGAAACCCGTCGCCATGCAGAACGTGTAACAGACGCGAAACCTGGCGGTTTGGTCTTTAAATTAATCATTAGGATTTCGAAAAATAGTTAAAGCGGTCAACTGCGTGTTTCCAGCTATTTCTTCTTGTATATATTGCGCCGTTCTTGTATCTCACAGCGGTAGAAACAAATCCAAAACAATACATAATGATGACAAAATACAAGTCAAAGTTTGTTAAGCTATTTCATAATTTTTATTTATTTATTTTGGACATGTTTCGGACACAAACGTAAAATCCCATACAATTGCCTTATGCTAGTGTCAGAATTATAGGTTGGGCTACCTGTGCTCACAGCAGTAACAATGTGCGTTTAAATGGCAACCACGACTTGAGTTAAGCAAGATTTGAGTAACAATGGCTTACATTAATTTGAAAACCGAAACAATTGTTTGGATAAATCAAGAAATAAATCTACTTGTGCCGACTTACTCTTCATTTTAGTCGTTGTTTCATTTTTCTATACTTGTATTTTAACAAAAGCTATTGACTCGTAATAAAGCGATTCTCCTTTTTCAAAAACAAGACCAATGAAGCTCGCATTCGATGGACTAGCTTGAGGTATAGCACTCAGACAAGAGTAACCGCTGGCCTTTTTCCAGATCTGAGTAGCTCCGTCCCAATGATCCTTAATCTCGCTATTCGTTCTCCAACGAAGCGTCATATTAATTCTCGACATCTCGTTAGCTGGGTTAGAAAAGAAGATCACTCCTTTATAGTTGAGAAGACTAGCAGCGCATGTGGGATCAATTAGAGTTTCGTCATAGTACACGTCACTGTGAGCAAAACTTTCAGCTCCGTCATAACTTCGAGCCATGATACGACAGCGACAATGGTGGTGGTTCTGGTTTCTTGAAGTAACCAATAGTATCCCGTTGTCTTGTTCAATAATCTAAAAGAAATCGAGAAAATAAACTTTCAGTGCCATGGTATTATGATTAAACTAAACTAAATTCTTCTATGAGCTTAGGGATAACTAGTACTTCATAGCGGGGCTGGTCTTGGCTTTCTCTGTATTAAAAATAAATCTGCTAACAAAAATATCAATTTCTGATGAGAATTTTTCTTAACTTGTGTTTACATTAGCAACTCGAAGTTTACGATTATCTGTATATGATTCATGCTAAGCGATTTGTCTTGATCATTGAATTTTATGCGGGCTACTTTCTCAAATGTGACGAATTGCGTTGCAGTGCAAGACCCCCACTCGTCCATTGCTATTCTCGTTGTCAAGATAATAAACTAGCACTCAAACGCACATAAATGACAAATTTCATATATTTAACAATTATCTCAAGAGCGCGCGTTGGATATGAGATGGTAAATAGCCAACAAGGAGGGCAGCGCCGAGTTGGCTATAATCATCTCATTTCCAACGAGTGCGAATGGAATAATTGTTTTTTTAATTTCCAAGCCTTTCGATACTTGAAAATGACAACAAAAATTTTAATCTGACATCTTTTAGCTTGGCAACGTTTACACACGTAGTTTCCATATATGGTCATTTGGTATATAAGTTGTCATTTGATAATCGAGATTGAGTGAACCAATCAGAACGCTAGAAACGCAATATTCGAGATTGAAAATTTAATAAAAACATATATAAACGCGTTGAAAAATTATTTATTAGTTCACGTAAATTTTACGTTGAGTAATAAATAATTTGTCAAGGATGCGATAATCTATAATGTTTGCTACCGTTGTTGATTGTTATTTCTTGTAAAAGTTGTATATTTTTGGTTTTTTCGAAAACACTCTATACATCTATAACGTGAACTAAAAATCCTCTTTGGTAAACAATTTACTTTTTCCAAACCTGTGACTCGTCGGGAAACAAACCCGCCCGTTCAGCATGAAGTGTACCTGCTAGTGTCCACGATTCACCATTGTCTGATAAACGATAAATAATGAAAGTTTGTTTATAAGGTTTTCAGATATAAAATGTCCGTCCTGGCAGAGATATGGTAATTATGTCTGATCAGATATCTATATGATTTTGAAATTATATATATATTTGTAATGTATCAACTTTTTAAATAATTTTTTTTAAGCTTTTATAATGTAAATTGTATTTTTATCTTTGAGTTTGTAACCACCTTTGTAATTCATTTGTATGCGATTTCGGTGGAATAAAGTATATTATTATTATTATTATTATTATTATTATTATTATTATTATTAGCTGTCGTGTACAAGTGTATGCTGTTCGTAGTTTAAGCAGTTGATTGCAAGAATTTGCTCCTCGCTTTGCTTTTCGTACTTATAATAAAATAAAACTGGAAAAAATATATTAAAAAAAGTTAGCTATTCTTCTGATGGGTCTTGAATACCCAAACCTCGAATCAATAACAACTTATCGTTGCGCTGTAAACAGTTTTACGACAAAGTGAAAATTTTTATATTTTCATAATTTTACAATATCTTTATACTTATAATGAAATAAACTGGAAAAAAGTTAACTATTCTTTTGATAGGTCTTGAACACTCGCAGTTCGAGTCGATAACCTTTTACCGTTGCTCCGTAAACAGTTCGACGACAATTTTAAAACAATTAAACTTACCAAAAATATATAAAATTAAACTTTTTATTTTTCGATAATTTTATAATAACTTTATACTTAAAATGAAATAAAACCGGAAATAATAATAATCTGAAAAAAATAATCTGAACTAAAAAAGAGTTAATTGTTCTATTCATACGGCTTGAACACTCGAACCTCGCTCCAAACCAGCAAATGGAAGTATTTCGCAGCATTTTCCTTTCAGCAGAAACAGATAGTTTTTATATTTATACTGGCGATTTTATTATTTCACTTATGTCGTTGTGTTTCAAACAATCATCAAAATTTATTAAGTTTTGTCTTGTATATTTAGTATAAAGTATCTTTTCCGGCTCGTACAAAATCTTGAGTTTTTTCTTGCGTCTGGTGGACAACATTTAATTACAACGAAACCTTATTCGATTGATTTTTGGATGGATTTTATAATCGAAATTAAGGGGTATTACTTCGTGTAGAGGACAGAGAATTTAACAAGTTTTGTGATTGGCCAAAATATGATTGGGGTAAGATTTATCTTTCTTTTGATTGGTTCAAAAATCTTTGTCCTCGACACGAAGTAAAAGCCAAAACAAAAGGTTAAAATAAGAGATTTTCAATTTCTATTTGAGCAGTTGCCGGTTTTCACATCACGTCATGGCGGCCATATTGGTATAATTTTGACAAAAGAATTTTGATTATTTCTTTTGTTTATATAGGATATCAACATGGCTGCTATTTCTATGGTCATGTTTGTCCATTGGGATTTTGTGAAAACCGAGAATACGTGTTGTTACTTTTGGAGTTAAAAATAATAGTGAAATAACAACGCGAAAAGCTTAATAATCAACAACCTAATATTCCCAGAAACAGTTCTTTTCTCTCTGACGAAGGACTCTAGTCCGAAACGTCGGTTAAAATCTTTGTTTTTCTACGATTTAAAACTTATTTATTTGTTTAACTGTTTCTGTAAAAAAAACACCGACACATAATTTTTATAATATTTTTGGAAGTCGAGATGCACACTGAGTTTCAGAAAACTCTCCGAGATGCAATTCATAAAGTTGAATATTCTAATTCTAAAAACCACTTTTTACTGAGGCTGAAGGCACCAAGAATGTTAGTATCAGCTAAATTTTGAAACTTTTATCATTCCATCGATGAAAAATTCAAAGGGATTAGGACCTTAGTTAATTGCAAAACTACCTCCCAACGTCACACGTGCACCATGTTTTTGCTGGTCGAAACTTTGCGCTGAAATATTTAGATTTTCTTGAATTGAGATATTTTCTCATTTCGTCTAGATTAATTTCAAAATCCTTTTGTTCTAAAAACCAGCCTAAAAAGAGTCATTTTATAGCGAAAGCTAGAAATATAAACATTTCATAAACAAATAAATGACTCGCATTGCGTTCAGATTATACATTTATTCAGACAATTTTTAAATAAATGCCAATTTTCATTGCTTCTTATTTATTGTTTTAGCTGTATTTAACTTTGAAAATGGTAAAGCGTTTTTGTTGTTGGCGGTGCTACTTTTGTCCTGGAGGTCCAAAACGTTCACATGCGATACTGTTGCAAATTACTGTTCCCATTTTGTTAGAAATGTTTCTAGAAATTATTCATCGCTCAAGAGATTGATATTGTCCAATAGACCATTTAATCATGATTCAAATTTTGCTATATGTTGGCTGATATTTTTTAGTTAGTGAAAAATGAATTACTTAATTGGTTTCGCAATCTTTCTACAACAGATGGAAGGAGTCGCATTAATCTGCAAGCGACGTTCATCTCCACCAAGACAGGAAGTGGAATAGACTCGCGACTAATGACCGTCAAATCAAATCGCCCGAGACCATACGAAGTCAGGTTGACAGCAGGACAGTGGACAATTTCCATTAGAACTACAACAGCTTTATTGCTTCTGGTTTGTGAATTTTTTTATCGTGGACGTTACTGAGATCTGTCATTTAAAGTTGTACATGCAAATCCAAAGAAATATGTGAGCCTGATTGCTAGCAGCCATGGACAGCTGTTTCGGCCTTTTTAGGCTTCATCAGCATGGCATAGCTAGCAAACAGGCTCAGGTTCCCAGAAAGAACATAATATGTTGTAATAAAACATCCCACAAGCATTACGCTTTTATTACAACATATGTTCTTTCTATGCTGGTGACGGCTAAAAAGGCTGTCCATGGCTGCTAGCAAACAGGCACATTTATATTTTTATGGTAGATTTAGGGATAAATCCCACTACCAACTTGCCCTATAACGTGGCTTCAAGTTAGCTACTAGCACATTTGTGCTATCTATACTTGATGCCGGTTTATCTTCTTAGCCACATTCCACAAGCATCACGCTTTTCGTGTAGCCTGTGTACATCTTACTCTACTGCTCGGTAAAATAGGCTAAATGCGTTTGGGTGATTTACATGCTTGTCTTTTGCTAATTAAATTTTGAATCTAAACTCTGTCTTAAATACCTTATCTAGAAACTTTTCATTTCAAAAATTGCTTTAATAAATATTACGTTTTTTTTTAAAACTAGAAATTTTAAATAAATTCCGTTAAAACTATGTTCTGTCCAATTATTCTAGGATTACGTGGCTTTTATTCCCGAAGAATATTTTAAACCTTCCATTTTGAGAGAAATTCCCACCATTCCTTGCGAAGTTCAGAGCGGGAAAGTTGCCATCCACTGTAACATGTATGTTTACTACAACCTCAAGGACACTTCATTTGTAAAATTGAAGGGACAAGACGCTTATGTTGTGCGTGGCAGCGGAACGGGCCTTAAACTACAGCTTTATCAAAACCTCAATTTACTACCTCAAGACATTGGATATTTGGGAAAAATGGCACTTCTGGGTGAGCGTCAGGTAAGCAATTCAAATGCAATATGCTGCACTAATATAATTTTCTTTCTAAAATTTACCTACAAATTTTCTTAACATTACAAATATCGAAGATTTGATTTATTTAAAAAAAGTTGTTTCAATTAGAGTATGCCATAAAAAATAAAAAATAAAAAATAGATTTTCAGATTTTTGTAGCGCATTTTCTATATAAATATTTAAATGCGCTTTACATATAACGTGGTTGGCGCAGTTGGTAAGATCTCTGCTTTCCAACCACAAGGTTCCAAGTCCGATCCCGGCACTTTGCCAAGATTTTCCGCCTAGGCCAACTTAGCTTTCCATTCTTTCGGGGTAGGTAAATGAGTACCAGCGTCTGCTGGGAGCTAACCTGCGATGGATTAGTGTCCTGTCCAGGGGGAGTCAA